>CAUYQG010180763.1:0-26749 GCA_963574415.1 Tarsius wallacei | reverse complement strand
TGCTTTAAAATCACTCTGTTGTACCATTAATTTACAAACCATATCCTTGGTGTCACACATGGAAAAAGGACAGACTATGGCTGAGGGAGAAATGTAGAGTTGGCAGTCCACAAACAATCCAGATCTAGCCTTTAGCTTATTTTTTAAATAATTCAATGTGAAAATCATGTACACTCTGTGAAATATGAAAAAAATAAAACTTTTCCTTCCTACTAACTACAAATCAAGTATATGTTATTATTGAAAGACCAATTGTTTTAAAATCAGGAATCTTTGAATCCCCTTTCTAAATCTCTAACCAGTGAACTTGTTGCTAGAGAACTGCCTTTTTTCTTGTTTCCTATATTCATTAAATAAACAAAGCTCTCTTTTATTACCATTTTAACTTCAGGGGGTACATGAGCAGGCTAGTTACATAGGTGTATTGCATGATGGTGAGGCTTGGGCTTCTATTGACCCCATCCCTCAAATAGTGAGCATGGTTCCCTATTGGTAGTTTTTTAACTCTCACCCCCACCCTTCCTTTTTTAGGAGTCTCCTGTGTCTTTTGTTCCCATCTTTATGTCCATGTGTACCCAGGGCTTAGGTCCCACTTATAAGTGAGAACACTCAGTTCTATCTAGTTTTCTATTTCTGCATTAATGGTGGCCTCTAGCTGTAATCATGTTGCTGCAAAGCACATGATTTTATTCTTTTTTATGGCTGCATAATATCCCATGGTATATATGTACCACATTTTCTTTATCCAATTCACCATTGATGAACATCTTGTTGGTTCCATGTTTTTGCTAGTGTGGATAGTGCTGCGATTAACATACAAGTGAAGGTGTCTTTTTGGTAGAAAGATTTGTGTTGCTTTGGGAATATACCTAGGAGTGGAACTGCTGGATTGAGACGTACATCTAGTTTTAGTTCTTTGAGAAATTTCCAAACTGCTCTCCAAGGGGCTACTTTATATTCCTGCCAGCAATGTATGGACATTCTCTCTTCTCCACAACCTCGTCAATATGTTGTTTTTTTGACTTTGTAAAAGTCATTCTGACTGATATGAGATGGTGTCCAATTGTGATTTTAATTTGCGTTTCTCTTATGATTGGTGATGTTGAGCATTTTTTCATGTTTGCCTGGCCTCAGTCTCCTCTATTCTCTGTGGTTCTTGTCACTTCTCTGGTGAACTTTGAGTGCTCTCCCAGATGATGCACATGAAGAGCTAGCAATGAACAAATTAATTTAAATCTCATCAAAATTTTATAGCTATTATTGAGATAGGCATTTTCCTCATTTTTAAATGGATAAAACAAAAGCTCAGAAAAGTCAACAAACTTGTCAAAGTTAAGTTAGAGAATAAAGTAAACAGATTTAAGGCTGCACTTTCCACCGACTACTGGCAAACATTCAGGTGTTAGATTATGTAGAAAGGAGCCCTCATATAAGTTCTGCTATTTTCTAACTGTATGACTTTGGGAAAGTTACTTGATCTCACTAAACCTCAGTTTCTTCATCCAACAAATAAGAATAATAATGTTTATCTTTCAGCATCTTTCAAAGAGGCTATAATCTCGATAGAGTATCTGTCACGTAAAAAATCCTTAAAGAATATAAATTGTTTCTATTTTACTTTATTTTATATAATTGATAATTATTCCATCAATGTAATATAACACAATAAGGGCACTAAATGCTTTACTTTCCATGTAGTTGGTGGTGGAAGTATTTCTATATATTTGTAATGGCATGATAAAAATAGATAGAAGGTGGGCCGTCTTGGTCTTAATCTCAGTCCCACCAATAATTGTCTCAAATAAATCCCTTAATATCTATAAAATACCAGTAAAATAAGGACAGTTATTTATAATTTAGCTGTGCTATAATAAAAGATCAATAAATGTTTTATATTTGAAAAAGCCTGATTTTTCTGTCTGATATTAAAATGTTTTTCCAGTAATAAAATGAAACAATGGTAAATATGCCAATCATAGTCTCTATAATAAGTTTAATAGTAGTTATTTTATAAATCTAGGTGTCTCATGTTGGATGTGTAAATATTTAGAACACTTAATACTTCTTGTTGGATTCAGTCCTTTAGTATGTAATGCTTTTATTGTCCTTTTTTATTGTTGTTGGTTTAAAACCTATGTCATCTAATGCAAGAATATTGACTGCTGCTCTTTTTTGCTTTCCATTTGTGTGACCAAAATTTATCCATCCATTCATTTGAGCCTATGAGTGTCATTAGAAGTCAGATACATCTCCTAAAGACAGCAGAAGGATAGGTTATTTTTAAAGCCAATTTGCACTGTATGTCTTATAAGTGGGACATTTGGGATATTGATGTTCAAGGTTACTATTAATATGTGACGTTTTATTCCTGTCATAGCATTGTTGAATAGTTAAATAGGCTTTGAATTTTCACTCTTATGTTTGATTTATATAGTCTGTAGGCTGTGTGCTTACATGTAATTTTGTATTAGGTCGTATTCGTCTTTCATTTCCACATTCAGAACTCCCTTAAACATCTCTTGCAGGGCCATTCTGGTGGTGACAAATTTCTTTAGCACTTGCTTGTCTGAGAAAGACATTATTTCTCTTTCATTTATGAAACATACTTCTGGTGGGGAAAGAAATTTTTGACTGTCATTGCATTTCTGTAAGAATGCTAACATTGTTCCTCCAATCTCTTCTAGCTCTTTAGGTTAATGCTGCAAGGGCCATTGTTAGTCTAATTAGTATCTCTTGGTTGGTGCTCTGGTCTTCCTGTCTAGCTGCTGTTGAGATTTTTTCTTTCATGTTGACCTTGGATAATGTAATCACTATGTTTCTTAAGAATGGCCACTACACATAGTGTCTCACAAGAGTTCTCTGATTTTTTATATCTGCATGCTGAGCTCTCTAGCAAGATTGGGACATTTTCTTGGATTATGTTCCTAAATACTTTTCCCAGGTTGTTCTTGTTCTCTTCTTCCCTCTCAAGGATGCCAATCAGATGTAGGTTTAGTCCTTTACAAAATCTCATACTTTTTAAGGGCTCTGTTCATTTTTAATATTCTTTATTGTTCATTTTTATCTGTCTGAGTTGATTTGAAGAATTTGTCTTCAAGCTCTTAAGTTCTTTATTCTGCTTGCTCTAGTCTGTTGTTAAAGATTGTGACTATATTTTGATATCCCTTAAGTAAAATTTTCTATTCTAGAAGTTTAGTTTGGTTTTTACTTTGAATACCCATGCATTGATATAATCAAGACCTGGCTTAGACTCCAACCATATAATTCCTATAGGGATACAGGTGATGAGAGACTCCTTCAAAGCTGCAGTTGAGACTTTTCAAGTGTCCTTTCTTATAGGGCATTCATAACTTTCAAATTAAAAGAACTCCAAGAATTTGGTTATCAATATTATCATGATTGTGGTCAATGCCACAACCAATTGAGTTTTCAATGTCTCACCATCCACTGGCACTTCATGCCATGACATCATTGGGGATAATTTAAATAATCAGTGTGCCCTGGCTTACCTGTGTTTTATTACCCTGGAAACAGGCATTTGCGTAGTTTTTAAATATGTGGGCAAACTAATCCCAGAACTCAATTTGAGAATTTGATTCTAGAAAGACTCCTAATATCAATTACTACAGCAGTTAGAGTTCTGTCAGAAAATAGATATCCCATTCAAATCAGACAATTCACGGACATTTTAAGTAAAGGTACTATTTATGAAAGTGTAAACAGTATGGGAAAATCACAAAATATAGAGTAGTCTTTTTTCTCAAATTATTACTACATCTAGACTTGAAGGGAGAAGGGGAAAAACAACTAAGAGAACTGAGAGAGAGAAAGAGAGAGAGAGAGGAAGAGAGAGAGAGATCAAGATTTTATGGTGACGACGACTGAACATAAGCTTTGGCATTACTCGGGAGATAAGTATGGGCTTAAATGAACCTGCAGAGAAAGACCCTGGGAGTATGTACTCTTAGTGCAGTCTTTTTTCTCCTTTCAATTCCTAACCACTTTGGCCAAACCATTGGATACGGTTTATACTGGTTGGACTCCTAGAACAAGGATCATATAGAAAGAGATATAAATCAATCTAGATGGGCAAACAGATGATATCCAACAATCTACAGAACTATGAGTGCCTATATGTTTACCAATATTCAAATGTATATATGTGGATGCATATGTTGAAGACACACACACACATACATATATAAGTTGGATTCATCTGAACTGATACAGAACGTACAGATTATGTGAAGTAAAATGATGACTGAATGCATCCATCACTGAAACATCACACTTTCTAAACAAAACTTTTCTGAGTTTTATTAAATGAGATGGACCTGATTTCATCAATGCATGTTCTGTCTAATTGCCTTGTTTACTATTTCCTTCAACTACAAAACCACGAGGAATTCTGTGAGTATAAAACCCTTGGGATCTAATAGATCTTATAAAATATTGTGGAACTAGCTGTTTTGAATGTTGGCACATTGAAATGGAGTTTTGTTGCAAATTTTGGTATGTCGCATGATTTGGTTATTACCAGTGACACAGAAATTTTGCTCTATTCCCATAATAATTCAGCATCTATTTACATTCTGTTATGTTACAGGAGCCACAAAGCTCCATTTAATTCCCCACCATCATTCTCTGCAGTTGCTGAAGCTCCTGCAACAGTAAAAAGGGAAACTTTACTTACTACTTGTGATGAAAAAGGGCAATTTATGTTCAAAGAAGAAATGGAAAATAAAACTATATAATTAACAAAAAGACTAAAAGAGAAGCTATTGAGAATCATTTACCAAAGGGATAAACTTTTGTGAACGTCTCAAGAGACCTAGAAGATGACTGACTAAAGAGAGTTTTTCCATACTCATATCCAAAATAAAACATAAAAAGTATTTTTTTCACTGAATTTTGTTTCTGGCCAGGCATGATAGCTCATGCCTGTAAACTCCAGGAGGCAGAGCTGGGAATACTGCTAGAGCCTAGGAGTTTGAGACTAGTTTAGGCAACATAGTGAGATCTTATCTCTAAACAAACACACGCACACACATACACACACACACAAATTAGTAGGGGCTGTGGTGGTGTGCTCCTGTAGTCCCAGTTACTTGAGAGGCTGAGGTGGAAGGATCATCTGAGTGCAAGAGGTTGAGCTGTGATGAGTCATGATCAAGCCCCTACACTCCAGTCCAGGTTGGGCAATAGAGTGAGACCTTAACTTTAAAAAAAAACAGCTACTTTTGTTTCCCAGAAGGCAGAAAGACACAAAGTACATTTTAAAACACTTAAAAAGAATGTAAGATTGTTAGACAATAGCTTACCATGGCAGCCAGGTTGCCATACCCTCTGGGAGACATTGTCATTTCTTAAACTTCTTTCTTAAAGCAAAACTTTAATTTGTGGCCTAGTGCTCATGCTTAAACCTAAAAACAAAAAAAGGACAATATTCCACTAGTGAGATTTCACTAGTGAGTGTTTGTCTTTTGGATTTTAGCCTTTTTTAAATTAAAAATATCTACCCAGGTCAGGTTTTCAAATCCTGACCCAAAAGCATCCATAACTTTTTAGTGAAACACAAGATAAAAATAAAGTCAAGAGAAGATAGAGGTAGGTCAACATTATGCAAAATGTGGAGTCATTAAAAAAAACTATAGGACAAAGAGTAGTAGAGAAAAATAGCAAAGGTAAGAAGGAACAATATTGCCCCATTTGACCATCTTCACATTTTACATAATAATAGCAATTCCACCACAGTATAACTACATGGAAATAATAATCATTATAGTACTAAATTGCTCAACATTCTTGGGAATGACCTCCGGAACTTTAAGTTTAGCAATATGACAGGTGGTGCTTATGTTCTCTGAATTAGAAGGCAACTGATTCATTGAATAGTTTCTGTGTGTTAAGGCTGCCAAGACGTAGTTTAAAACATTACATCCTTTACTTTTTACAATAGCTCTATCTAGCAGGTGGCATTATTATTCTTATTTTATAATTGAGGCACTTGAGACCTTATGTGAGTTACAAATGAAGTAACTCACATAAGGTCTTCTAATGGCTGGTAAACAGTGAGATACAACTTGAATGCAGGCTGTGGCATCAGCCTGAAGGCCCAGTGTTATCTCTCATCTCACTATTCTCTTATAATGACCACCTATGATTTTGAAGAAATAGTCCCTAATAGCTCTTCAACATGAATGACAATTTGCTGATCTAATAGAACAAATTTCTTTCACAAACTCACTCTGTTTTGAAATATAATTTGTCATCCGGGTGTGGTGGCTCAAGCCTGTAATCCCAGCACATTTGGAGGCCAAGGCAAGAGGACTGTCTGAGCTCAGCAGTTCGAGACCAGCCTGGGCATCTAGAAGAAAACTCATCTCTACATTAAATCAATAAATTAGCTGGGCATGTTAGCATACACCTGTAGTTCCAGCTACTTGGAAGACTGAGGAAGAAGGATCACCTGATTCCAGTGGATCAAGGATGCAGTAGCTATGAGCATGGCATTGCTCTCCAGCCTGGGTGACAGAGTGAGACTCCAACTTAAGGAAAAGAAAAAAGAAAAGAAAGGAAATATAATTTGTCTGTATATCTCAAAGGGCACACTGCATGTTCTGTGGACATTTTTCCTTGATTTTGCTTTTTGTACTCACCTGTAAAAAGCTCAGGAGGTCAGAGATTTCTGATCATAGCAAGTAGCATGGAATAACAATTATTTTAGGGATTAATTGCCATCATTAAAGCAAAACAGAATGTGAATTTGGTTGACTTTTTTTGAGAATTACAGCAGTTCATCTATTCATCAAATATTATTTATATCCACATCGTCAGCTGTTAAAGCAGTTGAATCTAGTACTGAGTAAAACAAACAATAAAACATGCCCATCTTGAACTGGCATTCTAGTGGGTGGGAGAAAGACAGCAAATGAGAAATAAATAAATCTATATTACATGGTAAGCCAAATGATAAGTGCCCTAGAGAAGAATAAGCAACGAAGAGTGATAGAAAGTTCTGAGAGGTAGGGAGGAGGAATGATTTTGAGAGGGGGTCAGGGAAGCCCACACTGGAAAGGCAGCATATTTTTGAGCAACTAAAGGAGGTGAAAGAAAACTCTAAGCAGAACGAACAAATGCAAATAATTTGAACGTCAACAAAATATTTTGTCCTGTTAAATAGAACATAATAAACTACAATCAAAACATGTACTTGTGTATATATGAGAATAAGTTCATGCAGAAGAATGCAGATATCTCTGGTCAAGAGAATCCCTAAAAACATTCCCTTCATAACAAAGTTGTCTCATTTTTACTTATGTTCTCCTCTTACTAGATTATAACTCATAACCAAATATTATAAACTGGGGACTTAAACAACAGAAATTTATTTCTCATAATTCTTGAGACTGGAAGTTCAAGGTGATGGTGCTAGCATGGTTAGGTTCTGATTAGGGCTCTCTTCCTGGCCCACAGACAGCCACCTTCTCTCTTTTTGTATTACCTTCATTCGGCAGAGAAAGAGATTGCTCTCTCTACCTCTGCTTACAAGGCCACCAGTCCTAAAAGATTAAGATCCCATCCCTGTGACCTCATTCAACCTTAATTGCCTCCTAAAAATGCTATCTCCGAATGCAGCCCGTTGAGAGTTAGGATTTTAATGTATAAATTTGGGGGACACAATTCATTCCGCAGCAGCTATCTACCTCATAATTGTCATGAGTGGTAACAATAATAATAATAAAGTATCTAGTACAGCACCAAGCTTGGGATATTTATTTTTTCTTCTTTCTCTTTACTTCCAATTCATTGTTATTTTCCTCTGATCCATTATTAGTAATTATAGTATTAGGAATGAAGCCCAACCTGTTCCAGTCAATACCTTTGTGGCATAATTGAATTTTCCAGAAATGATCTAAGCCAAGAAATCCTCAGGCACTTCAGAAGCATGATGTGGAGGGTGAATTCAGTGACAATATTAACATTTCCAAGATGTACACTCTAGGATTACATTGTAGAATTCTAGAAACATTCTTGACCCTAGAGTAGCAATGGAGTAGTGTGTTTATGAATTCATTATCGAGGCTAGCTGTGCTTGCATTGATTTAGGCAGCACTAATTGCATGCCTAACACCACTAAACTTTTTGTCACATTACCTGAGGTTTCACACTTTTTCCTATTGGCCAAATTATATGCCATCGTCTCTGACTTGATGTGTACCCGGAGTTATTTTAATTAGCTTTGGTAAGGTGACAGACACACGAAGAAAGAAAAGTTAATTACTTATAGTTCCTACCAAAAAGGCCCATATCACA
Source organism: Tarsius wallacei (assembly GCA_963574415.1). Taxonomy (NCBI): domain Eukaryota; kingdom Metazoa; phylum Chordata; class Mammalia; order Primates; family Tarsiidae; genus Tarsius; species Tarsius wallacei. The sequence continues at coordinate 18,433 of CAUYQG010180763.1, read as the reverse complement.
CAGAACCACAGAAGCAAACACCATGTTTGGTGAGGAGGCAGAAGAGTCAAAAAATCCAGAACCTTTATTATGATTTCAGTGGCCGAAATGCTGCAAGGCAGGGTAGGTAGGCTTGAGTGAGGTTTGGATTAGATAATTTGACAATTTTCCATAGGTCCTGAGCTATAGGAGTGGTTTCTGGTTGTCAGTTAACTGGCTTTGGAGAGTTAGGCCAGGAGAAATATTGACTTGGTGTATTTGGGAGTAAAATAAATGAGGTGGCTGTGGACATGGGCTTTGATTATTTGCTTAGCATGAAAAGAATTATCTTGATTTTAGGCAACCTGGGTCTTATATTTAGCAATTAGTTAGCAGTGTGAGGGCCAGTTTTGAGAATTAGCAAGCCCCTCAATGTGTTAAAGTATTATAAAATACAGAATTTTAAAAAAATATGATTTGTAAACCATCTTCAACAATATTCTGAGTATAGTCTACTTTATTTTTTGTGAGCTCATTAACTTTACTTCTATGGTTCCTTCAGATATATTCTGTACACCAGAAAGATATGACAAGTTTTGAGCACTTTCTCCACCCTCCATTTTATTTTCTGCTTCTGTGCCTTGATAGGTGGGGTTGCCTTTGTCAGAAATGCCCTCCTGCCGCATGATAACTGCCCACTCATTCTTCAAGCCTAGAGGCATATTCTTTCTCCTGTGCTAAATCTCTCATACCACACACACCTATGATCTCACTGTCCCTAGAAAATTTCCACTTTGGCCTATCTTCCACTATTAGGTATGACAATTTTATTGAAATCTACTACAGTTACTTGTTTTCAAAAAAGCCTGATTTATTTCAATAAACTCCCTCCTTCTTGGGAGCAGAGTTCATACTTTAGTTCCATGGATTCTACTCAGTGGCTTTCAGAGTACCAGGAACACAATAATTCTAGACAGCTATGCAGGTTAAAGGCAGTTGATGCGCATTAGGGGGACTAATTTTGAGACATGGCTCTACCAGCGTCCAGTTTTATGCCTCTGAATAATATATATACAACCATTCTTTTGTGTCAAGTAACTCATCTATAAGATGGGAAAAATAATTACATTTATTTCAAAGATTACTCTGTTAGCTAAATGAGATGACAATTAAATCATTTAGCAGGTTATTTGATGCATAATTAATGTTCAATAAATGGTAACTAATGGAGAAAATTGACAACATGTTTTAAGCCAGTATGATACATTGGTTAAAATTAAACATTATCCCAAGTTTTCACATTAGCTAATATGATCGTTTTCTTGTCGTTTCAAAGGTTAATAATAAATTAAGAAGTGAAAGTCAAAATGTTTGTTGCAAAATCTGTCTGTATAGTAAATCTATCAGGATAAGTAAAGTCCACCTCTACGAAGATATAGTCATAACTACATTTATGCCCAAATACTTTGCTTTTGTGAAGTCCCATTTTTGTAGGGAAAAAAAATTCATGAATTTTATAATCAGATTACCTTGGTTTCAAATCCTAATTGCACTTACTTTTGACTTTACTTTGGGTAAGCTGATACTAGCTCTGAATATGTTTTCTTGTGTATAATGTGAACTGCAATACTTCAGAGAGTTGTTTAACAATTAAATAAAATTCCCAGGAAAGTGTTTTGCAAAGAATAGATTCTCAACATAGTTATTATTTATTAATAAGTTTATTCTTTTCCATTGAACAGACAAAGTAAACCACACTTTTTGGTTAATTGTCTTTTCAGAGAATTTTAAAACTATAAGTTCCTGAGATGCTTAAGAAATCAAATACACTGGGGAAAATGAGCAGCTATGTCATCTGAACCCAAGGTGTGGTTCTCCATTGGTTGTGACTGTGAGATTGTGGTTAAGTGTTCTGCTCCTGAGTGGGAAAAGTAGAATACTTCTGAACTCATATTCAGGGTGGGTTTTAAACGTATGAGACACAACAAATTTGAGGCATTGCTTGAACATGTTTATTGCCACCACATGCATGAGATACTTATGTGTGACAACATCTGAATCTGTCTCTTGGCAATATCCTATTGGTTTTTAGTTAGATGGTATAAACAAAAAGAATGTGACTCATGGAGCCTACTAGCAACTACTAACATAATATCAAAGAGGAAAAAAGAGGTGTGTTGGTGGTTACGTATCAGGTTTTTGGAGTAAGACAACACCACTTACTAATTATGTGTTAGCCAGCTACTTCATATGCTTCAGTTTGGTAATCTGTAAAATTATTGCTATTAATCTTTAAACAAATCTATGATGGATGTTGTAAGTAATAAATAAAATACTACATGTGAAACACTAAGCACAGTGCTAGAACCAGAGCGATGTGTTCTTAATTGTTAGCTATTATTTTTTATAAATGATCAAATTTCTGGATCACCGTTAGGACCAGAGAATATAGGAATCAAAAGATATTAAGACTATGATTAAGTCAAGGAGTTTTCAACTTTTTCCTGTAGGAAGCCCTTGAGAGCTCTCATAGACCGCTATTTTCAAACTTTTTTTCTTACCAAATTATTACCCTCATTTTGTAAGTGATCAATTTAAAATAAACAGCCTGCACAATAAAACTACAATTCAACCTGAGATAAACATTAGACTCATATGCTTTATATCAAATGAAGATGGAATGAAAAAGCACTTTCTAGTGAAGGGGAAATAAGTTAAATTAATGGAATATAATATAAGATACTGTGCAGAGTTACAAGAGAATAATAAAGTAGGGAAGGGATATAAGAAATTTGAGGGAAATGACTGTGAAATGAGATCAGGGAACACCTTTAGGAGATAATACTAGAACCAATTAAGAACTGAGAAATGTGAAGGAGCTAGCTGTAAAGAGACCTGGGGGAAAACATTCAGGCATCAGGGGGAGCAAAGACAAGGCATTGCTCATACCCTGTTTATTCAATAAACTGAAAGGAGGGCAGCATGGATGGAATAAAATGAACAAAACCAGAAGTTTGGAACAGAGACACAATGAAGGCAAGATCACATAGATCTTGTACATCTTTATAAAGATTTTTTACTTTTACTCTGAAGAGGTGGCAAAGTCATTGGGGTGTTTGGAGCAGAAACATAACATGATCTAACTGATATTTCACAGGACTACTCTGACTGCCATGGGGAGAGACTCAAGTGGGATAAGAAGAGAGGCAGAAAAACCATTCAGAGGCTTCTGCAATAATGCAAATGGGAGATAATGGTGGTCTAATATAGGGTAAAAACTTTGGAACTGGGAAAAATTGGTCAGGTTCTGTATATATTTGGAAAGTAGAGCCCAGAAGATGTTACTAACTAATCAGAGACAGTGGGAAAGTTAGAGAGGAGTCAAGAACAATATTAAATTACCTTCTTTAACATGAAATAATGCCATTTACTGCAGCAGGAAAGAATGAAAGAGGAATAGATTTAGGAAGGATGGATGATTAAGAATTTTTCTTAATGATAACAGTTAAGCAAAAAATACAGCTTTTAGAAAATAATGATGAAAGAGTGTTCCATGTAAACTCAACTTTCTGGAGATACCCAGTTGACAACATGCAAGAAATGGAGTACTTAAATAGGCATTTGAATTCATAAGTCTGGAGTTCAGGAAGGAGACATGGTCAGGAGATGTAACTGTAGACTCATTTCCAGATAGAAGCATTTAAAGTCATCAGAGTGATTGAGATAACCAGGAACTGATTGTGGATGGAAGAGATAAGCGACCAAAGTGTGGATTGTGGGGACACTCCACAGTTCAAATGTTGGGATTATAACCTTGTGGCACAGGCAGCAAGAGAAATATAAGGAAACCAGGCAAGTATGACAACTTGGAAACCAAGTTAAAAAAAACGATTTTCCAACAAGAAAGAGTGATAAAGTGTGACATATGCTGGAGAAAGTTTTAATGAGATGACATATCTGATATATGACATATCATCACATTCTAAGAGCTATATTTTTTTTCCCTAAAGGTAATCATTAAAAAAAATTCTTGGCCAGGCTTGGTGGCTCAGCCTGTAATCCCACACTTTAGATGGCCAAGGTGAGTGAATTGCCAGAGCCCGTGGGTTCGAAACCCGCCTGGGCAACTTGGCGAGACTTCATCTCTACAATAAATCAAAAAAATTAGCCGGGCGAGGTAGCATGCACCTGTAGTTCCAGCTACTTGGAAGGCTGAGGCGGAAGGACCGCCAGAGTCCAGCAGGTCGAGGCTGCGGTGGCCAGCAGCGGTCACTGCACTCTAGTCTGGGCGACTGAGTGAGAATCCAACTCAAGATATATATATATACATATATATATATTCTTAATATTCTTAATATATATATACTCTTTAATTAGTAAAATTATAAAAGTAATAAAATATAAACAAACTCATAAGTTTCCATTGCAAAATTATTTATGTAGTATACATAAATAGCATTTAAAATTGGTTTTTAAATATAATTACATATTGAGTGTTTATTGTAGAAACATAGTAAATAATGTCTACTCTATAATTCTAATGTTCCATCATTATTCTTTACACATTTTTTCTAAAACATTATATCTATTATCTTTTTTCAATATGCATTCCTAAATATTTTTGAGGCTTAAATATAATATTATGAAATATGAATTTGCAATGCCATCTTGGTGTTTCAACATATGAAAGCACTAGAAGAAAAATGGTTTCAAATAAAAGCAAGCAACAATTAGGCTACAAATGAACACATTTTGCAAAAAAAAATGACAATACAAAGAGGATCAAAGCATAAGAAAAATAGAAATGATGAGTTCATCTTTTCTTTAGTTGAACAGTCATTTCTACAGGACAAATATAATTAACCAATGTAAAATATGTAAGTAATTGTAATTTCTGATTGACTGTTGCAGAATGAAAGTTATTTCTAAGATAAGTCATTAGGTTGTTGGTCCTAGACTTCTAGGATTATCAGAGATGTGAAATTATTTAGCATACATTCTATTAATTTAGCACAGTGATTCAAACTGAGCTTTCATTTTCTATCCTCTCAGGTGAGATTTCCTACAGCCATGAAGAGGAGCAATCACACAGTGACTGTGTTCATCCTGTTGGGCTTCACCACAGATCAAGGGATGCAGCTGGTCCTATTTGTGGTGTTCCTTGGTGTGTACGCCCTGTCTATTGTAGGAAATAGCACCCTCGTTATGTTGATCTGTAATGACTCCTGTCTCCACATACCCATGTATTTTTTCACTGGAAATCTTTCTTTGCTGGATCTCTGGTATTCTTCTGTCTACACTCCAAAGATCCTAGTGACCTGTATCTCTGAAGACAAAAGCATCTCTTTTGCTGGTTGACTGTGCCAGTTCTTCTTCTCTGCTGGGCTGGCCTATAGTGAGTTCTTCTTCTCTGCTGGGCTGGCTGCCATGGCTTATGTCTGCTATGTGGCCATCTCCAACCCCCTGCTTTATGCTCAGGACATGTCCATAAAACGATGGTGCATTTCTGGTAGCAACCTCATATTTGGTGGTTGTGTTAACTCCTCAATCATCACCAGAAAAACATTTTCCTTTAACGTCTGCAATGACAAAATCCTTGATGACTTTTTCAGTGATTTGCTCCCCCTGGTAAAGCTGGCCTGTGGCAAGAATGGCTATCAAGGTCTGATGTTCTTCCTCCTGGCCTCCAATGTAATTTCCCTTGCTATGCTCATTCTTGCCTCCTACCTTTTCATTATCGCCACCATCTTGAGGATCCCCTCGGCCCAAGGTCGCCTCAAAGCCTTCTCCACATGCTCTTCCCACTTGATCTCTGTTACTTTATACTATGGCGCTGTTCTCTATGTCTATGCTTTCCCCTGATCTAGTTATTCTTTTGATAGAGACAAAATAGTTTCTACTTTCTACACTGTGGTGTTCCCCATGTTGAATCCCATGATCTACAGCCTGAGGAATAATGATGTGAAAGAGGCTCTGAAGAAACTCTTCAAATAAATCAAGATTATCTTTCACTAATAAGAAGCAAAGACAATTTGAGGTCAGGTTTGTATTTCATGCTCCATCATGATCAGTTCCACTCATGACACACGACAGTTCAAAACATCTAAAATAAAAAAACAAAAACATAGAGAAATGTAGAAGAGAAAATTGGAATATATATTAGAATTTGAATTGAATTTCATGTTACTCTGAACTTAAAACAATTATAAAACTAAGTCCCCAAACTCTCCTCTACATTCATACAGAACAGTCAATTCCATTATCCAAAGAATCTTTGTCTGGCTGATAGTTGTAGAATAGTATTTATGCAGTTCCTAGAATTAGAAGCAGATGTGCTATATCAATTTTAACATTTTCCTATTATTAGTAACTAGACATTTATCATTTTCCATTTTCTTATCAGAATATCTTAAGCATTTTTATATATGCTTCTTTAACTCAAAGATACAGACACCCAAGAAATAACTTAGTGCAAACTAGAAACAGCAGGAATGATTTTGTTAATCAATATGATTCTTGCATAAGTTTCTTGATTAACGAAAAATCAGTCAAGTTTCCACAGGTATGATTTTTGTGATTCCCTGTAAAAGTTCCAGACCTCCTCTTTATTCTATAGTCATGAACTTACCAGGATTTCTACATTCAAATTGTGACATTCTGGACATCAAAATTATTACAATTTAAAAAATGATAATAATGATGAAGTGAAACAACTTGAAAAATTAAAGCCTATGAGTATAATTACTCATAAAAGGAAGATGTTATATAGAGAATATGTACAGGTATGATAAAAACAAAAGGGTATTTTTACTTAGCATAATGCCCCCTAGGTCCATCCATCTTTTTGCAAGTGCTTCTTTCAAGCTTCTTTTAAGGCTGAATAGTATTTGATTTTGTATATATTCACATTTTTTATTCATTAATCTGATGAGCACTTAGATTGTTTCCAAATCTTAATTATTGCTGCAATAATCATGGGAGTACAGATATCTCTTTGACATACAGATTTTAATACTTTTGAAAACTACAATAAATCAAAAACTTAGCCGGGTGTGGTAGAGCATGCCTGTAGTTCCGGCGACTTGGAAGGCTGAGGCGGGAGGATCGCCAGAGCCCAGCAGGTTGAGGCTGCAGTGGCCTGGAGTAGCCACTGCACTCAGTCTGGGCGACAGAGTGAGACTCCAACTCAAAAAAAAAAGAAAGAAAATATATGCAAAAATAGAACTGATAGATCATATGGTAATTCTATTTTTAATTTTTTGAGGAATCTTCATACTATTTTTCAAAATGGTTGTACTAATGGTTGTACTAATGGTTGTACACTTCCCCCAACAGTGTACAAGTCCTTCCTTTTCTCCACATCTTTACCAACACTTGTTGTCTTCCATCTTTTTGATAATGTTCATTCTGACAGGTATCCCATTATGCAAAGTGAAATAAGCCAGGCATAGATGGACACATATCTCGTGACCCCACTTACATGTAGGATCTAAAAATTTGAAGTCATAGAACTTACCACTTGTTATCAGTGGTTGAATCAGGGTGGATTGGGAAAGGAGAAATGATAATCAAAGTGAAGGTACAAAGTTCTAGGTAGACAAGAGAAATAAATTCTGGTGATCTATTGCATAACAACAAAGCTACTATAGCTAATACTAATATATTGTATATTTCAAAATTACTTAAAGAGTAGATTTTACATATTCTCACCACAGAGAAATGATAAGTATGTGAGGTGAGGGACATGTCAATTAGTCTTATCTGTTCATTCCACAATGTAGACATGTATTGAAACATGGCATTAGGTACCATAAATATGTAAAATTGTTTGTCAATAGAAATGAACTTAAAAAGACAAAACAATATATACACATTTAAATTTTCAAAGTAAGTGTTAATGTGCCCCATGTTTATAAATATAGATCCTTCCTTGTTAGTATTTATGTAAGCAGTAAGGAAAGAAAACACAGAAACTGAATTAGTCAGGTAGACTCAGAAAATGTAGAAGCTACACCATAGAGTTGAAAAAACAGACCCACATTGGTGATGATTAATTTTTTTTTTTTTGAGTTGGAGTCTCACTTGGTCACCCAGACTGGAGTGCAGTGGCCGCTCCCGGCCACCATAGCCTCAACTTTCTGGGCTTCAGCTATCCTTCCGCCTCATCCTTCCAAGTACCTGGAACTACAGGTGCGCACTACCACACCCAGCTAATTTTTGATTTATTGTAGAGATGAGGTCTCGCCAAGTTGACCAGGCGGGTCACAAGATAATGAACATTAGCCCATAAAATGGTCCAAGGAATATAACAGATACAAATTGTAACACACAAGTAACACAATAGAAACTGGAAATAGCTTTCAACAGTGCAATTCTAACATGCTTGATTTAGACAGTGGTCTAAAAAGAAAAGCTATTTTTCTAAACATATCTTCTATTTTCTACTAATAATGTTACAATTTATATAAAACACATTATTTTTAAATAATGTCAACATATCCGATTAGTATGTTAAAGTGACAGAATATCAGCTATTTTATGTTGCTCACCTGAAACTAGAAAATACATCATTCCAGAGGGAAGCATAATTTAAAAAGTAAAACTGATTTGACAAATCTATTCTTAAAACACCCTAGTATCATAAACCCTGACATGTAACTACAGAAAGAATGCTTAAACTGCTGATTGAGGACTCCTATTATAATTTTTTTAGGAGAAGCTACCAAAATCTATTCTCCAAATAAGAACAGATGTATGCACAGATGCTGTAAAATTGGCTTGCCTTAGTGTATGTTCATATTATTTTATGCATGAAGAAGTTATCTCAACTCTAGAATCATACACAAATAACATTATCAAGACCCTAGTAAAATGAAAAAGTGCAGCTAATAGTAACCCTAGTAATACATAAAAATAATAAGAACCCACTAAAATATAATTAAACATATAGCATTGATATTTAAGAGCATGAGTTAAAATATGTTCAAGTGTAAATTTAGCAGCAATTTTTCACTCATTTTTGGGAATATTTCATCTGCAATTCGTGGCTTTGAAGTATTCAGGAGCATAGTCCATATTAATTTGAAATTATTAAGGGAACATGATTATTCCAGTCAAAAATATTTTAAGTTTTTAAGATAAAGTGGTTTTTGATATGTATAACTTAGATATGAGTTTTAATAACCAAAACATTTTTAAAAATACAAATGTTTATGCATAACCTCTTCCAGGCAAAAAAGTCTCTTGGACCTAAGTGTTCTTTAAAAAAAAAAAACAAAACAGCAAACAACTCTTAGTGGTTATATTAGTCTAGATTACTCAGAGAAACAGAATCAAGAAGGTGTGTGTGTGTGTGTGTGTGTGTGTGTGTTTGTGTCTATATGTATTAATGGATACATTACAGAGGCTAGCAAGTCTACATCTACACTGTGATCCCAGTAGGTTCAAGACCCAGAAGAGCTGTTGGTGAACCTCCAGCTGGAGCATGGAGACTTAGGAAAGCCCATGGTGCAGATGAAATCCAGGGGCAGAGTGCTAGGGTACTCTCTTTTGCTAGGGGAAACCACTCTTTGTTCCTCCTCCGCCCACCATCCAGGCCGTTAGCTGATTGGTTTTCTTACTTAATAATGCCTTATTAAATTTGGCCCTCTGAAACTTGTTTTAGGAGTGAGTCACGTAATTTCTTTCAGTGTTGGTAATGGCCAGTCTCTGAGTTCCAATACGTTACGCAAATGAATATCTAGTGAGAACTAAGCAATTTTCAGACTCCAGATGTCCATCTTCCCTCTCAAACAGCAATCATTATAAATAGCTCACCATGATTCTTTCCAGATGATTTTAATCCATTTACAAAGATATAAAACATAAATCTTTGATAGGCACACCTAGGCGTATGGGAAGATACTATACACACTGTTCTGTGCTTTGATTTTCCTTTAACTTGAAAATACCTAACTTGAACATTTGTATGCCTAACCATGAATTGTACCTCACATCTTAAAAATTAAAAATTAGAAAGAAAGAAAATACCTAACATTAAAACATGTTTTAACAGATTAATTTCTCTTTAACATTTACCTGTAAGAGAAATTTTATCATTTTATCTTGCTTGTAATTACATTTTTTCTGCCACTAAATTATCATCCTTCTAATTTTTTAAAACAATGACAGAAATTAAAGACAGGGCATAAGGGGTTTTATCACTTGTCACACTCCCACTCCACCTTTCTGCCCTGAGAAAGGATGCTACTTTATAAGTGCAAGTCATAGAAAGTCATATACAATTTCAAACACTTTTAATTATCTAATGAAAGCAAACGCCACTACAATTTCCATTTAAGTGAAGGCAGATATCATATTTATTATCTTTACTTTTTTTTTTTTTTTACCAATTATAATACCTGTTTGGTTTGTGGGTTTCCAATATATATTTCTTTGATTATTGTATGAAACACTATAGCTATTTTAGTTGGGGTAAGCAAGACTGCATTACAGTTCAGGTTCTGGGAAAGCTTTGTCTTTCCATGAAGCAGAGACCCCAGGATCTAAGTTCCTTTCCTCTTTTGATTCCACTGAGTATTCAAAAGAGGTAGCATGGCCACTACAGTTTATCAGAAAGGGAAGAGAGAGAAAGGATGATTTTGTAAAGATTTTTATGGCCACAAACAGAAGTAGTGCACCTCATTTTTGTCTATATACCATTGACCAGAATGTAGCCCCATGATAAAGCCTTGATTACAAAGGTGTCTGTGAAATATAGTCTTCATTTATTCAAGAAAGAATAGACAGGATTGGTGAGCATCTACCTTGCCTATGCCATTCATTACAGGATAAGCTCTTTGAAACAAAGCTATATGTTTTTTTCTATTTCCATTTTATAAAATAATAAGTGAAAGAATAAATCATTGCCCTATAAATGACTGCTTCCATTGATGCTGTTATTCTCATCTATGAGACAGAGGCATAATGCTCTGATTTGAAGTTGTAACAAATGAAAATCAGTAATTCTTCATTTGAATATCTCCTCTTATTTTTCTTGCAATGTCTAAAGTGAGTATCATTATATTCTTCTTTCTTTCTTTCTCTTGGCAATGCTTAATAAAATTTACCCAGGCTTCCTCTTCTTTTTTTTAAATTATAAAATAGAAACTGGTTTTAATGTCTGGCAGCTATTTTCAGCAGTCAAATTTAGAACATCGAAGTTATAAGGCATTGTAAAGAAAATTTTGCTCAGATCACCCTTTGTTACACATATTATTTTGGAAAAACTCATTCTAGAAAGTGTCAACTCACTCTAGAAAACTCTCAGTTTGGGTGACGCAAATCTGAAGCCTATAGAGCAATGGCTCTGAGTTATGGATCTCATGAAATCTCATAAACCCTCGTGAACAGATAGACATCCAACAGAACTTCCCACATACATTCTCAGGGAGAATTTTAGACTCCTTGAAACCCATCTGTGTTCTTTTTAGTGGTCAATGAACCCAAATTAAGAATTCCTGCTTTAGCAGTGGTCAAGAAATGCATTCAGACCAAAAAGGTGATAGAGGACTAAGTGCTGGAGCATCTTGAATGCACAAAGTGCATGATGAGGATTCTGATTATACTGTCTCTGCCATTAATTATCTCATGGTCTTGAGTAAACCATGTATACTCAAACAATCACAGTATGCAAGTGCATTACTTTGACATCATGACAACTTGAGCTACAAGCAGCACGGGGCAAAGACTGTTTCTACTTTGTTCTCTGCTATCTCTCTAGTGGTTGGCATATACTTGAATGAATTATCCAGACTCACTGTTCAGAACATAACTCTCCCTGACTCTCTAAAATCTTGCATCTTTTTCAAAACTGACAATTATATTATGTCCAATTTTTTGTTAAGTTTGCATTGTATCATCAGAGGATAGCATTAAATATTTTACCTGTGGGTTTAAAGGAAACAGAATTGTTTCTACTTGACTTAATTTCTGATAAGATCTAAAATTAGTCTTATAAATTTGAAAATAGTAAATTCATCCAAAAATCATTTTCATCCATCAATTAATACTGAGAAAATCTTTTTTGCAACTACCATCATCCTGGAGCTAGGGTAGTAGCTGATGACAAAAGGCATAATCAGAGCACAGGTATCTAGATATCAAGAAATGTAGCCTTTGAACACAGGTCCTTGGTCCATGGTACACTGTAGGGTAAATAGATAAGAATGATACAAATTGCCAGAAAGGACAGCAGGAGTTTTACCAATGGTCACACTCTCTCTCCATCTTTCTGCCCTGACAAAGTGCGAGTTGTAGAAAGACAGCCATTCACAAATATAGACATTCTTAGTTATCTAATGAAAGCAGATACCATGAAAATGTCTATTAAAGTGAATACACTAACATAGGAAACAAAGCCAATCCACTTTCTAGCATATTAGAATAAAATGTTTGAGTTGAAGAATCTTGGAAAATAACAATAAATAAATAAATGAACATCATTTTAATCCATAGTAATGATTAAAAATAAGTATTAAAATGGAGCATAATATTTTCAGCACTTCTTAATGGTTATCGCTAGAAAAATCTCATTTTTGGTGATGCAAATCTGAGGCCTACAGAGCAATGACTCTGAGTTATGGAGCCCAAAGCAAATCTAATAAACTCTTGTGAACATTCTCAGGAAGAATGTTCAACTCCTTGAAACCCATCTGTGTCCTTTTTCCTGATCAATGGGCCCAAATTAAGAAGTCCTGCTTTAACATTTGTATACCTAATGAAGAATTGTACCCCACATATTTAAAATAAATTAAAAAAATAAATATTTTTACAGTACATTTTTCAAATAAAAAAAATCTTTCTGCTTTAGTAGTGGTGCTAATTAATAAAATGGGTTATTTGGACAAACCAAAGTGTATCATTTATATTGATTTGTATATCTCAATTATCTTTTAAGGCAGTTATTACATGAGTGTCAAAACTGGTTTTCTTTTATTCAAGTGCTAAATGACTACTGGTCAGATCCTCAGAGCTCAGTAGATGAATCTGCAATTTGAACATTTATGAACATGTCTCCTCCGAACTCTAAAATCTTGCATCTTTTCCAAATTGACATTTTCATTACTATCAATTTTCATTATGTTTACATGGTATTGTCAGAGAATAGTATTAAAAAATGAAATTTTGGCTATCCAATAAGTTGGCTTCTTGCTTGAGCAGGCTAATGTGAAGCAGAGAGGCATGGAAGAATGCTTACTATTTTCTAAACAGCCACTTAATTTAATACTTTTTGTGTTATGACTTTTTATTCTCAAAATAATCACACACAGATGAGGACTGAGATCATAAAGACACATTACAGCACATATATTTTTAATTAACTTTTCTCTCCCTCCCATCAGTGCCTCTTGAAATTGGGAATCTCACCACAGTCTCCATTTTTTTAGTCCCAGTTGGTTTGCTGATGCTGTTCCCAATTTTCCTCTCCTTTCACATCTCTCATCCTCTCCTGAGAGTACCACTAAGTGGAAATTCATTGAGTATTAGATAACATTTTTATATTATGTAGAAAGCTACAATTGCAATTTCTGAAAATTTAGTGTCCTCTGATAGATAGATACAGATATATTCATATAAAAGTTCAGTTACGCTTGAACACAATTGCTGTGCATTTTGTTTTTTAAATAATTTAAGAAATTTTATTTCTATATGTTTTCATCTTATTTATGCCTTAATTAGAAAAGCTCCATGGTGCTCTAGACAGTTTTTATGGCTTTGAATTTTTTGAGGTTTTAATGAGATAATAAGCCGGGCTCGGTGGCTCAGCCTGTAATCCCACACTTTAGGAGGCTGAGGTGAGTGGATTGCCTGAGCCCGCGGGTTCGAGACCCGCCTGGGCAAGTGAGACCTCATCTCTACAAAAAATCAAAAAATTAGCCGGGGGTGGTAGCGTGCGCCTGTAGTTCCAGCTACTTGGAAGGCTGAGGGGGAAGGATCGCTGGAGCCCAGCGGGTCGAGGCTGCGGTGGCCGGGAGCGGCTACTGCACTCTAGTCTGGGCGACAGAGTGAGACTCCAACTCAAAAAAAAAATGAGATAATATCCACAAAATGTGCCACTTTGTGCCTACTTTATGTAAGCAATTACTTATAATTTTACTATCTCTTTTATCAAGAATAAGGATGGGGATAGAATGGGAAAAAAACCCATAATCTTTGGCATCACACACTATGCTTTGTACTTCATTATCACATAATGCACCAATGTAACAAACTTGTGCATGTACCCTATGAATTTAAAATTCAAAAAACACCATGCTTCCTGGCTTTGCCCCACACCCCCATCTTGGGGAGGTGAATCTTCTCTCTGTCTCTCTCTCTGTCTCTCTTTCTCTCTCTCTCTCTCAAATTTACTTTTAAATAAATTATATTTTCTTATCTGAAAATAATTGAGTACACTGAGTCTTGGGTTCATTTGGTTCTCAGTGCATGGAGTGGTTAACTTTATCTATGAAAAAAGAGCACCAAATGTTTAGGTTGACTCTTCAATGAATTTGTTTGGCATGAGTAGGAATGTACAAGGGGAAATAGCTTGTAAGAGTTTTCCAAGCAAGAGAAGAAGGATTTTAAAAAAGCCATGGACTGGTGGATTTTTTATTTTTATTTTTATTTTTTTAGATAAAAGCACAGAATTCTGAAGTTTGGCAACACAGAGGACAGGGTGGTGATGAGTAGCAAAAGATGTGACTGGAGAGAAAGGTGGTAACTGATGATCCTGCAAAGGAATTTGACCCATTAAATTGTCAAGTTGCCATCTTGGTGTGAGGTTGGGAGGAGGAGTTGCTGATTATAATAGAGCCACAAATAAACATACAAAAAACAAAAACAAAATCTTTTTTTTCTTATCCAGTTTTTACCTACAGAAGGGGAAAAGACCCAGCTCTCATCTTTCCAGTCTGTTTTTTTGGTATATCCCTATCATGGAAGTCATTCATATGTAGAGCAATCCTTGCTCCTTCTTTCTGTCTGTCCTAAAAATGACTTCTGCTCCATGACCCTGGACATACTTGCTCTGCACATATCTGTCCCCAGCTTTTCACATGTTATCCATAGCAATCAATGCTTGGGTGCTATGTGGTTATCTCTTTCTGTTGCCTTACATTAGTCCTTTCTCCATTTTGTGTTTCAAGAATGAGCTGGCATGAGTGAGCACTTGCAAGGATTGGATGGAGAATGTGCTCTTCAAGTTCATTTGCAGGGGTGGTACCTTTTGCCTATATTATAGAGCAGGGGTGAGTTTTATAGGGATTCATTGGTACAGCATTTTGCCTTACAGTAATTCTCATTCCTTCCTTGTCAGAACTCAGGTATAAATCCTTGGGGATTCCATCAAAAGTCACTTCTCCCGGGGATGTGGTAATGAATTTTGTTTACTATCATAGTAGTGGTTATCTGCAGGGAGTGATTGCAGGAGTTTCAATTGCATATGAACCTTTGAACAATAATAATTTTCATTCTAAATATCAGAGAACGAAAATTAAAATGAAGATTGTTTTATCCTGTGTAGCTATACCCAGTACAGTTTCTGGGTCTGAATAAATAGAGATGGGCTACATATTTGGTCCCCTTGGACCCACTGAGAGATACATTCAGGTCAAAACAGTCTTTCACATTGTTTCCATTAGTCCTACTGGTGAGAATGTGTCTTGGTGGTGTTTTTCCATCTATAGAGATGTATCAATTCAGAGCACATTTCCAATAACCCCAAGAAGGTCTAGGTATTTCTTTTTTCCAGTGTAGATTTACCTGGTAGAGAGGTGCAAGTCAACCATAAAAATGCTTGGAAAAAGATGTAAGTACAGTCGTGTGCCCCATAATAATGTTTTGGTCAAACACAAATCGCTTGAACGATGACAGTCTCATAAGATTATAATGGAGATGAAAGATTTCTACTGCCTAGTGACATCATAGTTCATTGTAATGTCTCAGCACAATGCATTATTTATGTTTGTGGTGAGAGGTGATGCTGGTGTAAACACCTGCTCTACCAGTCCTATGAACATATAGCACATAAATTATGTACAATACATAATATTTGATCATTATAATAAACAATATTGCTGGTTTATATATTTCCTTTACTATACATTTTTTTATTATTTTAAAGTGTATGCCTTCTACTTATTAAAAAACAGTTAACAGTGAAACAGACACAAGGAAGGTTCTTCAGGGAATATTTCAGAAGAAAGCATTGTTATCATTGAAGATGAAAGCTCCATGCATGGTATTGCCCCTGAAGATCTTACAGCATGACAAGATATGGAGTTGGAAGATCCTGACCTTGTGTAGTCTTAGTCTAATGTGCATGTTTTGCATTTTAATTTTTAACAAAATAATTTTAAAAATAAAATATATATTAAATAGATAAAAGCTTATAGAATAAGGACATTAAGAAAAAATATTCTTGTACAGCTGTGCAATGTGCTTGTGTTTTAAGATAAGTGTTATTGCAAAAGAGATAAAAAGTTGTAAAAAGCAATAAAGTTTATAAAGTAAAAAAGTTACATAAGCTAAGGCTTTATTATTTAAGAAAGACCTTTTAATTAAATTTAGGGTAACCTAAGCATCAAGTGTTTGTAAAGTCTACAATAGTGTACAGTAATATCCTAGGTGTTCATGTTCATACATCACTCACTGACTAACTCACCCAGAGCAACTTTCAGTCCAGCAAGCACTATTCATGATAAGTTCCCTATACAGGTGTGCCATCTTTTATATTTTATACTGTATTTTTACAGTACTTTTATGTTTAAATATGTTAAGACTCATAAATACTTACCATTGTGTTGCAGTTACCCACAGTATTCAGTGTAGTAACATGCTGTACAGGTTTATAATCTGAGAGCAAAAGACTATACCATACAGTCTTGTAGACTCTGCCATCTGGGTTTGTGTAAGTACACTCTATGATGTTTGCACTGTAATGAAATCACTTAATGATGCATTTCTCAGAAGGTTTCTCTGTTGCTAAGCAACACATGAATGTATCTACCTTTGCTAAGTTTCAGGAACCTTCATCTAAAGACCTAAGGCTCCTTTTCAACTTATGGTTTCAGTGACTATGAATTAACTTAGCATAAGTGGGAGAATTGCATAGTTCATATTTCCCAACTAGGACAAGTTAAGTTAGTTTACCTTCACACACAAATTATATAATTCTTCTTTATAAGGAAAAAAAAAGCACCTTGGTTGTTTTCCCATATAACTCATTATTTAGAAGCCACCAAATCTGTGAAACATTGCAACAGACATCTAGGTAACAAAACACTTGATTACCACCTGGGTTCTGTGGTATGTATGGGTAAGGGCTTCCATCGTACCTCTGACATTTATGCACTACAACCTCATTTCTGTTCTTCTGAAAATCCAATTCCTTACCATCTAGCCTACATTGAGAGCTCCTTCAGAACTTTTCAAGGACTGTGATGACTTTTAGCAACAATGTATTTCCTAATGACTTAATAAAAATAATTATCCCTGGAGCCCTAAGGTAAGCAAGATGCGAGATAGGAAGCATGGCAGTTAGGCAGTGACAGTAGATTGCACATTAATATATCTATCTTCAGGTATCTTTTGACATTATCATCAGTCGTATATCAGATTGGTCTGACATACTATTGACCTCAATTACTGTAGTCTCTTCTAGTTCAATACTTAGTTAATCTGCTTAGAAAAATATTGCCATCATTCCAAGAATTCGAGCTGTCACATTAAATCCTGAATCTTTGGTTGAGTATGCCCATATCAATAAATTTGACCATATGAAACAACATTTTATTTTCCTTGGCACCATGTCTAAGAATCCATTCCTCTATATGTTTCCTAGACACTTGCTGCCAGAGTCCTGCTGCCACAAAGTCCGGGGTTCCCAAAGGTGGAGACAGCATCGGCGTTTGGGGGAAAAAGAGAGAAGGGGGAAAGAGAGAGAGAAGTAGAGAAAGAGAGAGGCTGGACTCCCATCTAGTGCAGAAGCCTTTATTGAGAATTACAACGGGTCTTTTATCCCCTAATTTTGCACAGTCAATCTCACATGTCTTTCACGTGAACACAAAGCCAGGTGTGTGAGGGGCGTCCCCCACCCACCAGATGCTCTTTCAGGTATGAGGAAGAAAATCCCATAACAGATGTTAATCTTAATCCATGACTGCCTATCCTATAAACCCTTTTCATCCAAAGCTAATTTATACTAATACCAAGTTAAATGATAACCTAAAAATCCCATAACAAATGTTAACCTTAATCCATGACTGACCTATCCTATAAAACTTTTTCATCCTATGCTGATTTATACTAATACCAAGTTAAATGATTCTATAGAAACTTACTTATTTTACAACCTAAAGCAGCCCATCCCAGAATGTTTGGAATGTGGCCCAGTCCAAAGTTCACAGTGGGCTACCTGCAAGTAACCTAGCCACATTCTTTCAACAAAATGGCT
>CAUYQG010180755.1:0-15010 GCA_963574415.1 Tarsius wallacei | reverse complement strand
TAGAAAAGAGATAAAAAAATCATTGGAGGTAGCGCGCACCTGTAGTTCCAGCTACTTGGAAGGCTGAGGTGGAAGGATCGCCTGAGCCCAGCAGGTCGAGGCTGTGGTGGCCGGGAGCGGCCACTGCACTCCAGTCTGGGCGACGGAGTGAGACTCCAACTCAAAAAAAAAAAAAAAAATCATTGGAAAAAATGACTTCAAGGCCATGGTATTAGAAGATTAATCCATGTGGATTTTGAAATCACTAAGGTGTTTGCCAAATGTGATGATGGAGAGGGCAGCAGGAAACCTGGATCTATGATCCAGGGATTGGTGACTGCAACACCAGTAGAAATGATGAATAATAGAGTTTAATAACCTGAGATTCAGAGCTGAGTGATTTAAAAAGGAGAGAGAATTGTCTGAAAGTGACAACATAAGTGAAGTAGGACACCTACACTTCTTCCCCCAGGCCCAGTGTTGCAAAGGATAAGAAAAGGAATAGTCACCACTTGAAAAAGCTACAGAGTAACCATGTCAAAGCTAAGTTTCAATTAGAGAAAGTTGTAGAAAACATAACTGATGGTCTAGACTTCCAGTTATATCTCTGTTATCTCTTTATGTATTTAGTTTTTCTTGGAATAAGGGGTTCATATCCTGTGCTTCCTTATTTCTTTACTTTGTTTATATTCTTCTTTAAACCTAGAATTTCTCCCTTTTCAAAACCTTTACTCCCATCCACTTTCCAATGACAGCTCTTCTGAAAAAAAAAGTTCCTATCTTTCCAGCTATAGGCAAATATTTTTCATCTGTAAAACCCTTTTCAACTTCCTCTGTATTTATTGGAATGTTAATTTATTTAAAATATTAAACTGCGGAACTTCCTGGGGGCAGCATGAACATCTGATTCATCTTTGTACCCCCTACATCATTAAGTAGTGTCCTGTACACAGTCAGCAGTTACTAAATATGGTAGTTTTAATTCATTTCTTTCTAAAGCCTTCTAGGTTCATTCTAGGAGTTTTCAGAGGAACAGGGTCATCTTTGATATCAGACATAACAAGGATTTTGGAACTTAGGAGATGTTACATAGGCCCGTTCAGACTCATCTTTCTCATTTCTAAATTCAGATAGTAATTTCTATCACAATATTTTTGTAAATACTAAAGTGTGTATGTACGTGTTCAGTTTTGTCTAGTGAATAGTGTACCTATCACAGAATATTGCAGCTATGAGTATTAGGGATTTAAATAATTTTGCCCCTCATTGTCAGTTGTCACTTATTACTGCTTTTAAAATATTTCCAAACCTCTCTCCTTTAGTATAACTTCACTATCACACTTTAAATTGTTATTTCTTATATGCCATGGGCTAGGAAAACAAGTAAACCCATTTATTATAATTTATTATAAACTATATAAACTTAGAAGCATTTAATGTGGCATTTGGAGGTTGATTTGGGGGTTTTGGGTGGGATTTTTTTATTTTTAGCTGTGCTCTTTGTAGATAGATTTGACAGATGAAATTACATGGTGTTTGTATTATTAGGGCTACATGTTTTAGAGGGGGAAAGACTGAATAGAATGAAGTTGAAAAGGGACTGGTAGTGTGGTGGCTAGATAAAAGCCTGGACTCTGTCATTAGACTTATCAAATTCAGTTCTGTGACCCTAAGTTTTTTTGTCTGTAAATTTGGAGTAATAAGAATATCCCATTCTTTTGTATGGATTATGTTAAATACTGGTTATAAAAGAGGCCATTTTCTAGCCAATATTGTATACTCCATAAATTCGAGCTGGTAAATATTAATGACTTTATTTTCATTAGAAGTAGGAAAAGAGGTGGCAAATAAAAGATGTAGGATGTCGGGAAGAAGGCTGGAAAAGGACAGGTAGCAAATAGATCTGTAGGTTTATTTATTCATTATGTGTTGAGAATATTCCGTGTGTCAGGCACTGCTTTCAGTGCTGGGAAATCCAACAGTGAATAAAGCAAATTTCCTGCCCTCATGGAGCTCCCATTCTAAATCAGGGCATAGACAATAAGTAAACATATACATGTAAATATATATGTGTATGTGTGTGTGTATGCACATATACAGAATATATGTATATATACACACATGCATACACGTGTATTTATTTATATGAAAGTGATAAAAATTGTAAGATGTCTGTCCATCAGCCTCCCAAACTCCTTGTATCTTTTTCTAATACCTCCCTCCTACCTCTTTTTTACCCCACCCTACTCCAGGCAAAATAGATCTGCTTTCTTTCACTCTAGATTACTTTTGCTTTTTCTAAAATGATGTATGAATGGAATCATATTATATGAGCTCTTTTTTCCTCCCAGCCTTTTTCACTCTGCATAATTAATTTGATATTCATATTATTTGAATAAAAACTCATACTTTATATAGCTGGGTAGTATTTCTTCATGTGGCTATGCCATAGTTTGTTTACCTGTTTACTTGTTGTTAGATGTTTGGATTGTTTGCATTTTGGGGCTGTTACAAATATATCCATTATGAATATTCATGTAGCAGTCTATATGGACATGTTTTCATTTCTCTTGGATAGAGGAATGGTATGGTCATGGTTTTTTTTATGTTTAACTTTTTAAAAGACTGCCAAATTGTTTTCCAGAAATGTATTTTATTTTGCATTCCAACCAGCAATATAGAACTTTTTTTTTTCTTTTTGCATTGTGGGGGTCTCATTCTCTCACTGATGCTCGAATGCAGTAGCATGATCACAGCTTACCACAACCTCAAACTCTTGGGTTTGAGCAACCCTACTGCCTCAGCCTCCCAAGTAGCCGACTACAGGCATGTGCCACGATGCCTGGGTAATTTTTTTATTTTTTGTAGAGATGAGGTCTCACTATGTTGCCTAGACTGGTCTTGAATTCCTGGGCTCAAGCAATTCTCCTGCCCTCGGCCTCTCAAGAGTGCTAAGATGAGAGGCATGAACTGCTGAGCCTAGAACCTAGAATTTTTATCACAAATGGATGTGGGTTTTTGTCAGGTGCTTTTTTTTACACCAGTTGATATGATGATAAGGTTTGGTTTTTTTTAGTTTATTAATTTAGTGAATTACATTTACTTTATCATATTAAAACAACCTTACCTTTCTTCAGTAAGATACCACTTGATCATGATGTATCATCTTTATTATATATTATTTATTTATTTGGTAAAATGCTGTTAATTTTTGCTTCTGTTTTTATGAGGTAGAAAGGGTTCTTAGAAGTTTCTAAATATTTATAAATTTATCTTTTTAAATAAGTTGACAGACAAATTTGTGGATGGGAAATACTAAAAAAGCAACAGAGATGCCTCAGCCATCATTGTGAGAATACCTAACTTCATTGTTTGGCAGCTGAAGCATTACTAGACATACACAGTTGCCTGATACTTGCTAGCTATATCACTTATGCACTCACAGACAGAATAACTGAGGTAGCATGTGAGCCAGTGTATAATGACTACTGTTATTTCAAAGGGATGATAAGCATAAACAAAATTTCAAGGAATTGGCAACAATTGCAATATAATATGAAAAATCTATACTTTTATTTTTGTAATAAATGCACCGCTCATACTACTAGGATTTAGTGCCTGTGTTTCTAATTGAAGTTCTAACTTTTTAGTAGAAATTAGTGAAAATTTAAATGCAATTGCTTTCCCTTCCAAGTTCATAAATCTCCTGAATTCTGTCATGAATCACTTGAAAATGAGGATGTAGAAACCAAACATATATATCCTGGCCTTAGATGAGAGAAAAGGCATAGGAGAGAAAGAAGACTGTGTATCTGTCTGTGCACACAGGTGTATTTTAATATTATACACATGCACAAAAATTCATACAGATAAGATAGCCTTGGCAGTGGGAAAAGGTTCCCTTCTAATCTTTCGTTTCCTAGTGAAAATAAGATATTAGAGATTTGAGGAGAGAAGGAATGGAATACTCAACCAGGATTCTGGAAAAGTGAGTTGATTAGAGAAACATAGTATTGACAGACTGAGAGTACATACATCTGAGATGTGTGAGGTCCTCATTTACATTTAATTAAAAGCAAACTAACTGGGTGCAGTGGCTCTCGCCTGTAATCTCAGCACTTTGGGTGGCGGAGGTAAGAGGATTGCCTAAGCCCACGGGTTTGAGACCAGCCTGGACAACATGGCAAGACCTCATCTTTATATCGAAAAATTAGCTGGCCGTGGTGGTGTGCCCCTTAGTTCCAGCTACTTGGAAGGCTGAGGCAGAAAGATTGCCTGAGCCCAGCAGGTTGAGGCTGCGGTGGCCATGAGCTTGTCACTGTACTTCAGCCTGGGTTACAGAGTGGGACTCTGGCTCAAAAGGAAAAAAAAAAAAGCAGACTGATTAACTCTTGCTGCTGTTGGTTTGGAAAGAAACTCTTAAGAGTGAGCTTGTTTGAAATTCCTTTAGGTCTTCAGCCATCTAAATGTCATTGATATTTACATCTTGCCTTTTTTTTTTTTTTTTTTTTTTTTGAGTCAGAATCTCACTTTTTCACCCAGGCTGGAGTACAGTGGCATGCTGCTCAAGGCCACCACAGCCTTGACCTGCTGGACTCAGGCATTCCCTTCTACCTCAGCCTTCCAAGTAGCTGGAACTACAGGCATGTGCCACCACACCCAGCTAATTTTTTTTATTTATTGTAGAGACGAGGTCTCCCCATGTTGCACAGGCTGGTCTCCAACTCACAGGCTCAAACAGTCCTCTCACCTTGGCCTCCCAAATTGCTGGGATGATAGGCGTGAGCCACAACACCTGGCCTTGCCTTTTTTTCATACTTTTTTTTCATATTTAAATTTACCTTAGTGGTAATACTCTGGAATCTGAAAACTTTGTAAATTACAAAGAATTATTCAGAAATTGTATTTTTTATTTTATTAGCTATATTGTATAGTCCCTTTGATGCTGAAGGATAGCCAAATACATCTTTGTTTTTTGAAAAAACTAGGACTGCTGTACTCTAGTCTGCATTGATGACAGTATGTCTTTGCTGTAATTCTAAGAACGTAATTTCAATGGTTAGTAATTTGTCTCATTTTTTAATCTAAGTAGATAATCTCTTTTCTAAGATTAGGTGAGGTTAATTTGGGTAACATTTTAAGTACTCATCTGATATGATTCACTTTGTTTTTCTGTAGTTTCAGTTTGTTTTTAGATTAAGTATACTTTAAAATAAAGTATTACTGTATAATTAACTTTTTCAGGTACTATATCTTTGAATTTTCCTAAATAACATTCTGAGCTCTATAGTGTATGGTATGAATTTATCTGATGTTAAAAAAGAAATCAGCTTTATAAAAGCAAAGACTACCTGTTCCATTTTTTAAATTCTATTTTGACAGATAATAATTGTACGTATGCATAAGGTACATAGTGATGTCTCAATACATATAATGCAAGTAATAACCATGATCACTGTACTCTATAATTTTTATATGCACTTGGTAATACAATCATTTTCAATCCTGGCTCTACATTATAATTGCCTTTGAAACTTTTTACAACAATATCTTTGCAGATCCCTTTTTTTTTTTTTTTGAGTTGGAGTCTCTATCACTCAGACTGGAATGCAGTGGCCGCTCCCAGCCACTGTAGCCTTGACCTGCTGGGCTCCGGCGATCCTTCTGCCTCAGCCTTCCAAGTAGCTGGAACCACAGGCCTGTGCTACCACGCCCAGCTAATTTTTGATGTATTGCAGAGATGAGGTCTCGCCAAGTTGCCCAGGCGGGACTCGAACCCGTGGGCTCAGGCAATCCACTCACCTCGGCCTCCCAAAGCGCTGGGATTACAGGCTAAGCCACCGAGCCTGGCCTGCAGATCCCATTTCTGAAGATTCTGTTTTGATAGAGCTCAGTGAGGGTAAGATATCTGAATTTTTAAAACTACACAGGTATTCTGATTTGAAGCCAGGATTGGGAATGGCTAGCTTAAGCATTTTTTTGCTTGGCCCCTCCTGGTTCCATGAGACACAGCAATACATCAAAAAGGGAAAAAGCAATTTTTTAACCCCCAATCTTGTCCCCCAGTTCTCTAACCAAACCTTTACTGCATCTGCCAGTTTTTATGCAGTACACACAAATAACAGCCAGAGACATAATGTAGCAAGACCTTAGGACTGTTACTCTCCTCCTAGGGGAATGCCCAAGATATATACCAAGATATATATGCTTGGCTCCTATGTGTCCTGGGAGTTGCAGGCAGAGAACTATTCCACAATTGCAAAATCATCGATGTTACAAGGCAAGTAGTAATCATAATAAACCTTGTCATGTCTGTTAGAAATTCATGTTGAGTAAAAATTGTCTGATTTAAGATTTTCTATCTTCCTTCTATTTTTATTCCAAACCTTTGAAATGTTTACTGGAAAAAGTATTTTTTAAAAAAGCTACTCAATGAGTCCTCATATCTTTATTATTTAAACTGATTTTTTTTTTCCTATCCCTAAATAAATTTGTTGGGATTTTTATTTTCTACGTCAGAAAATGAGACATAAGTTCCCAATATTCTAATAGTAAAGTTCTAAATAAAGTTTAAGGAATTTATCATCATTTAGGTGAGATAGGCATTTTAAGTAATACTATTATGCTGTTTCACTATAATCTCATGCTAACCATATTCACAAAAATTTTTAAAAATAAAATCACGGTTTTTTCCATTTCTGCCTCATTCCACCATGGTACATATTTGTTAGTTACAACACTTGAAATAATTATAAAAATCATAATGATTCTTTTCACTTGTAGAGTTAAGCCATACCTTTTGAGTGAATTCCAAAGCTATGAGATTAAGGAAATGGAAGCAAGTCTTAATATAGTATGGTAAAGTATAGTTGAAGAGAGGCGATATAAATTTCTTATTACCTTTGTCACTCTTACGTCTCAGTCCTTCAAAAATCCATTCAAATAGTTTTTTCATGTCATGTGTGTATTTTCTGTCCTTAGAGTGCTTTAAGTAATCTTGTAGTATACCATTGATCATAAATTGTAACAAGTTGTATTAGAAGAACTTTAAAAAGCAAGACCTGTTGTCTGTTGCCTGCTTTTGCATTTTTTGCTTAATGTGTTTGTTTCTAGAAACATGTCTTCTCATCAGTTTAATTTAATATTGTTTAGTGTATTTGCCAGAAAAAGATTTTTTTTTTAATTTTAGATGATATCGGTGCCCACATGAATGTAGGAAGAACTTATAAAAATTTAAATAGAACCAAAGAAGCGGAAGAATCTTACATGATAGCTAAATCACTTATGCCTCAAGTAAGTTGTAATTTACTTTTATGTCATGTCTACTCGATGTTCATATTGAATAGAATTATCTGGATGGAAAACCCTTATTTTTTCTTTAATTTATTGATATAAAAGTAAAGTGTTGCCAGGCATGGTAGCTCATGCCTGTAATCCCAGTGCTTTGGGAGGCTGAGGTGAGAGAATCGCTTGAATTTGAGGCTGCACTAAGCCATTATTGCATAGCCTGAGTGACAGAGCGATACCCTGTCTCCAAAAAAGAAAAAGCAAGATATCTATTGAATCTATTTCTACAAGGTTTATTTAAAATTAAGTTTATTCTGCTAGCTTACTTAATTTTTACAAATTTTTAAAAATTCTTTTGTAAAAATTAAATTCATAAAGTATGAATTTTGCATATTCTTGATTATAAGTTATTGGTGAGTTAAATGACTTTGAATGAAGAATATTTTGTTTATATTAAACACTAAATTTATTATTTCTCTCAAAGATAAGTAGTTATATGGTGTTCATTAGTTATTATAATGACACAAGTACAAGATACACTGGATGTAACGTAGTATCAAAGTTGGAAGATTTGATCCTGCTCTTACCAGCTGTGTGTCATCAGAAGGAATATTAATAGTTTAACCTTGGCTGCAGTTTTCTCTTGTAGTAATAGTGATAGTAGTACTATAGGAGTTGGGGAGTTTAAAGTTTAAAAACAAAGTTTAATTATATGATATCCTAAGAATTGTTTCAATCCTGAAATGTAAAATTGTGTTTATTATAGGTTTTTATCAGATATAATTTATTGTGTTCATTGAAAATTTGAATTCATATGTATTAATATAATAACCTTTACTGAACTTTAATAATCAGTTAGCTAAAGCATTGTGTCCCCAATTTTACCAGACAAGTGAGTCCTTATTATAATTCTGAAATAAAATTGCCCTATTGTCATAATCGGGAAGCATTTTGCTAACAATGTGAACGTTGACCGAATATTAGAATTGGACTGATTGATGGGAGATTCCTTTTCTGATAAAACTTGAGAGACCTTCATCTCTAAACGTTCTGATTTATATGATTTTTTTAAAAAGATGGATATAAATAAAAAGCTAACGACAGCTTTGAATGAAAAAGTAGATCCTTCTATGCCTCAAAATATTAAATTATCTTATGTATATTTTTGTGAATACTACAGGTGCTTTCTTTAATACTTTTATGATTTGTTTTAATATAGTAAAACTAGAAGCATAATCTTCCTATGTTCTGTGTTATTTTAAATAAGCCATTAGAAATACTTACTTTTGATTTTTATGTGATTCAGAAATCTTAAATTATAAAAATGCCTTTTCTTCTAAACAGATTATTCCTGGTAAAAGATATGCAGCCAGAATTGCCCCTAACCACCTAAACGTTTACATCAATCTGGCTAACCTAATTCGAGCAAATGAATCCCGACTGGAAGAAGCAGATCAGCTTTACCGACAAGCAATAAGCATGAGGCCCGATTTCAAGCAGGCTTACATTAGCAGGTGTCATTCTTCACTGTGGAGCTCTAACTGTAGAGTATTGCAGCTGTATATACAATTTGACCATTTTTACTAAATTGGCTTCTTTTTTTTTAGTAATCTTGGCAACCAAGTGAATAGACAGTATAGCTTGTTTTAAATTGACAATCAAATTTCATTGATTTAAAATTGACAAAGGAGATCCTTAACTTAGCCAGTTTAGTTTTGTATGAAACAACGCTCCTTCTCAGATTCATTTTGTTCTCATCACCAAAATCATTTTTTTTCTATTTAAGTTAGCACTTGGAACTTACATTTTGTAATAGTTACTTCTAATATCAATTATCAGGAGCTTTCTTAAGTAAATTTTGAGAGTTGACTAGTTATTGATGCCTTTGCCACAAAGAAAAAGTCAGTGAAAAAGTTTTCTGGCATCACATGTTAAATAAAACTTGATATACTGTTTTATGTAAGCATTATTGTTTGCATTATACTTGAGGAAAAATCAATTTTTAAACTTTGTTTTGTAGCCTAATCTAGAAACCTAATCATAATTTATAATATTGTTTCTGTGGGGAAACTGCATTCAAAATTTAAGCTTTCAAGATAAAATGTATTAAGTTGAGGTTATCTTTTCTCAGCATTATTCAGTTTTTATTGGTCCTCAGAGTTTAGCAGGGTTGCATCTATAAGTAAGACCTGTCATGTGTTAATCCATAAAGAGTTATTTAGTAATCTCTGCATTAATGAAATAACATTTTGGAAAAACATTTATTATGTTTTAATGAGAATATTAATTATTCTTCCTTTGACTTTATTCCTATGCTGATACGATAGGAAAGAATAATATAATAAGCGTAACTCTTGTGTTGCTACTCAAATGTGATTTGTACGTGTGCAATAATATTTTTAAGCAAAATGACATTTTTAAATTTTCTAATAGAAATTAACCACATTAGAAGGATCTATACAATGGTTTTTAAACTGGTCCTCAAATTATAGATGTGTTTCTCAAAGCTATCTGTAGGTGACACTAGTACTCTCTCACCCTTACTCAATCAGCTTTTTCAGTTTTTTTTTTTTTAATGATGATCATTTTATAAGAACACATTGAAGAAGACGAAATTAATATTGGAAGAGGTTACAAATTTCTAATATTTTGCTTTTTTGCACAGTGAGACTTCCGTTGTAGATTTGAAGACTGGAGTTTCCCTGTGACTACTGGATATCTTTTTCTTCTACTGCTGTTACTTCCTCACTTTATAGACTCATTGATCTCCCACTCTGTGTAGCTGTCATTTTTCTGATGCCGTCTAGTCTTTCTTCCTTTAATATATATTCAGAGGAATATATTTTCTCTGTCCCCCTTCCTTGAATGCCTCCCCCATATCTTGCCCTTTAAAGGCATGCTTTCTTCTTCTCTAATAATATTTGAAAATATATCAAGGCACATTTACTGAACTAAAGAGTACAGATTTGAGAACAGTTTTGAAAAGTTATTTTTGAAAGAGAGCTTTTTAAGAACCAAAGTTTTTTTTTAAAAAAGACACTTTTTGTGTAAAGGCTTAAAACTTGTAAAAAACTATGTCTACAAACACATGATAATGTTGTAAGTAAAACTTGTGTTTGGTTTTTTTCCACAGAGGAGAATTGCTTTTAAAAATGAATAAACCTCTCAAAGCAAAGGAAGCATATCTTAAAGCACTAGAGCTAGACAGAAATAATGCAGATCTTTGGTACAACTTGGCAATTGTATATATTGAACTTAAAGAGCCTAATGAAGCCCTAAAAAACTTCAATCGTGCTTTAGAACTAAATCCGAAGCATAAACTAGCATTATTCAATTCTGCTATATTAATGCAAGAATCAGGTATGTTTGTTTTTTTTTTAATATTTCTGTTTAAACAAATTGTAGTTTGGAATATAATAAAACCTTAATTTAAACTTTATTACCCATAGCAAACATTTCGTGGATGGATAGGTCATAACAAAACTGCTGAAATTATTTCTAGGAAGAATATTTAAAATACTTGAAATAAACTCTTTTCAAATAACATGCACTATATATGTATGATAGATAATTACTGACGGTTAATTCTTCCACTATGTGATAAGACTAATTTTTCAAGCAACATATTAAGTAACACCTAATTAAGTATTTTGTCATTTTATGCACATAAGCATAACATAACCTTTTTTATATGTAAATTGTTCAAATAATGTAAACTAGTGAAGGTTTTTACATAATTAGCACTAAGGAGCCAGGAGCATTATGTTTTCAAAAAATAGCATTCTATTTTCTTTTCATTTACAGGATCAAAACTTTAGACATCATTATGCATCTTATTCTACTGAGTTTTCTGAGTTATTATTGTAACTTTCTATATTTTCTGTAACTTAGCAAAACTGAATTATTAATCACAATAAATCTGGATCTTTTGTCTGTATTTTATGTAGGAATTTTAGTTCTCACAAGGCAGTATATCTAATTTATAGTCTTTTAAAATTTTATTTGGAAAAATCTATAACTTTTAGTTACTTTTTAGCTATATTTGTTAAAATTTTTGCAAAAATGAGAGAATCATAAAGTTATAGTATTTTAGAGCAATAGAGGACCTTTGAATTTACTTTTGCCAGTCTTCTATTTAGTAGATTAGAGAGTGAAGACCAAATAGGTCTACTGACTGCTCAACTTCATATGGCTCAATAACTAATCCAAGATAAGAATTGGATTTATTTTCAAATTTTTTTATTCATCATGCTGTCAAATAAAAGAATCAAAGGTATTTATGCTTAGTGTTCAGAAAGTATAAATTTGAAGGAAAGCTAATATTTTTATAAGGTTATTTTTATAATGGTTATGAAAGGTGCTCATTGTTCAAAACATGATTGCATCATAAGGTCTGTAATTGCAGAACTTGAAAATTTTTTAAAATTTATTTTCAATACACGTTATTTTAGTAGATATTTTTTTCCTAAATCTAATAATAACTTTATTTTAATGGTATATTTTTACCATAAAACATTCCTAAAATTTGAGATAACATCTAAAAAATCTGGCAGGGTTATTCTAAAAATTTTTTTCTACCTAATAGCAGTTACTATTTGCTGAGCATTTTTTCTATGTTTATTATGTAATTCTTAGAAAATTCAGTAAGTTAACCCGGATAAATAACTTGTTCAGTGTACAAAGTCTTAATGTTAACAGAATCAAGATTGTATACATGTCTTTGTTGGCAAATCCCATGCCTGTTCTCCTTAAGTCTATGTTTTTCCTCTGCTATTTCTAAGTAGATTCTAAATTATAAGGAGACATGTTTCACCTTTGGTTTCTGAAGTATTCTTACTGCTTTCCAGGAAAGGAAATGAACTATCATTTCATTGTTTCAAAAATAGTGTCGTTCCAATGAAGACTTCCAAGTTTTTGCTTTCTACTTTTTTGTTTAGGTACAGAAATTTGTTGTTTTGGTGCTTTTTTTAGTATACATACTTGAAAGTGGCTTTGTTTCTCACACTTAATTCATTTACCAACAATGTAATTTTTTTTTTAAATATTCCTAGGTGAGGTTAAACTGAGACCTGAAGCTAAAAAACGGCTTCTAAGCTATATAAATGAAGAACCACAAGATGCTAATGGCTATTTCAATTTGGGAATGCTTGCCATGGATGACAAAAAAGACTCTGAAGCAGAGACATGGATGAAGAAAGCCATAAAATTACAAGCCGACTTCAGAAGTGCTTTGTTTAATCTGGCTCTCCTGTATTCTCAGACTGCAAAGGAATTAAAGGCTTTGCCAATTTTGGAAGAGTTACTTAGATACTACCCTGATCATATCAAGGGTCTCATTTTAAAAGGAGACATTCTGATGAATCAAAAGAAAGATATACTTGGAGCAAAAAAATGTTTTGAAAAGATTTTGGAGATGGAACCAAGCAATGTGCAAGGAAAACACAATCTATGTGTTGTTTATTTTGAAGAGAAGGACTTATTAAAAGCTGAAAGATGCCTTATTGAAACATTGGCATTAGCACCACATGAAGAATATATTCAGCGCCACTTGAATATAGTCAGGGATAAAATTTCCTCCTCTAGTCTTATAGAACAGCCAATATTCCCAACCAGGAAAACTCCAGGTATAAGAAGAGACAAAATTCCAACTGACAGTGTAAAAGAAGTCAGAAGTGAATCCAGACCAACACAAATAATAAAAACAAGTGATAATAAAAGTCAGTCTAAATCCAACAAACAGTTGGGGAAAAATACAGACAAAGAGACTTCCCACAAAACAACAAAAGATATCAAAGAAATTGAGAAGAAAAGAGTTGCTGCTTTAAAAAGACTAGAAGAGATTGAACGTATTTTAAATGGTGAATAGCATTATTTATCATGTGACAATGTTATAAAAGAACATCAATCTGTATCATGTGATTGCTTGTACTGGAAACTTTGAAAAATATCAAGGATTCACAACAGTCTATCATGAGCTGCCTTTATTTAGGATTAAAATAAGATGTTTATTAAAGGCCTATATTATTTCAGGATATGTGTTACGTAAGATATGGCAGAAGTTTTCAGAGTTTTGGTGACAAATTTACAAAATTTTTTTATAGAAAGAAGGTATTCTGACTGAGTAAACTTTACTACTCTCAAATAATTGTAATTTGAGGCCTGAATGATAGTTTCCTGAGGGCAATTGCAACATGTAGTGGTTTATTCTGTGAATTCCCATTTATTACTTCATTTTTTTCTTTACCTCTTAGAATCTAGCTATGTGTTGAAAACACTTCTTGAACATATTCTTTTTTCTGTAGTAATTCTTTTTAACCAAGGGACTTTGCACTACAAAAGAATATTGACTTTCTTTATGTTGTATTCTTTGGTTGATTTTTAGAAGGAATGCTGGATGGAGCATTTTAAAATAAGTTGGATGACATGTTTGCTTAAGAAAGTATTTTCACAATAGTATACTTGTTTTTAACTTCCCTGCAAAATGAAATTTTTAAGCAGGTAAAGTTTTACACACATACACATACATGCATACCACATTTCTAATGGTGCTCATATATACTGTATTTTTGTTTGTTTCACTTACTGTATTTTTGTTTGTTTGTTTCACTTATTGAGAGTGTCTCACAGCATGAATCACATAATCATGACTTTGATTTGACTTTTACTCCCCAGCTATTCATGTTTTTAAGGTCATAGTCATATTGAAAAGTCCCAATAACTAACTTTAAACCTTTGAGTTATAACATAAATTTCTCTTTCATCTCAGTATTAGCTCTCTGGTCTTATTTGAATTTTAATTTTCTGTTTTCAAAGTCATTCTTAAATACTTTAAGCCATTAAACTCAGTTCTGTTTGACTGAAGGCAAAACAATGTGACAAAGTTTATTTTTAAACACTAAATTCTTGATATCTTGTTATGGTATATATTTTTATTAAATATTTATTTTGACTACTGAGCTTTCATAAAAATTTTAAAGCTGTTGTAATTCCATCAAGTATGGAAAACAAATTGCTATTGCATTTTCCTATAAGTACATTTTTGACCTGCTCCCTAGCTATAAAAGACAATTAGCCTAATGTAGGATTAATAAATTTGTCTGTTGTTTTGACAGCTTTAAACAAAAAAATAGGTTAAAAAGTAGATACAAATTAAACTTACTAATTAAAACCCGATTTTTTTTAGTTAAAATACATTTTAAATGAGCTTTATAATACCTAATAAAGTTGATTCTCATTTAAAAGGTAAAAGCTTAAGCAATCATCCTGGCTAGTAACTAATTTCTAATTATGAAGTGTTTCAAAATCTATGTATTTTTTTAGTTTCCTAGAGATGACTAATTTCTAATTATATATGTTTCAAAAACCACGTTCCTGTAATTTTTTTAAAGAATTGTTTTATAAATAGATCATGAGATACATGGTCTGTATTAAAACCCACTCTTAGCCGGGCTCGGTGGCTCAGCCTGTAATCCCACACCTTTGGGAGGCTGAGGTGAGTGGATTGCCTGAGCCCACGGGTTCGAGACCCGCCTGGGCAACTTGGCAAGACCTCATCTCTGCAATAAATCAAAAATTAGCCGGGCATGGTAGCGCACACCTGTAGTTCCAGCTACTTGGAAGGCTGAGGCGGAAGGATCGCCGGAGCCCAGCAGGTCGAGGCTGCGGTGGCCGGGAGCGGCCACTCCAGTCTGGGTGACAGAGTGAGACTCCAACTCAAAAAAAAAAGACCCACTCTTACTTGGTT
>CAUYQG010180754.1:0-32052 GCA_963574415.1 Tarsius wallacei | reverse complement strand
AACCAACCATGTTGCCCATCGAAGCTGGACTGGATAAAAAAAATGTGGTACATATACACAATGGAATATTATGCAGCCATAAAGAAGGACAAACATATGGACCTCACAGCAACTTGGATGGATTTGGAATCGATCATACTTAGTGATCTATCACAGAAACAAAGAACAGAGTACCATATGTTCTCACTCATAAGAAGACCTTGAACAATTATAATACTATAAGAAAGGGATTGGCAGTAGTGGGAAACTGTCAGGGGAGGGGGGTTAGGATTGGCAGTTGAGGGAAACTGCTAGGGGAGGGAGGGGCGTACCTCATCAACAAGGGTACCTGCATAATCAACGTTTGTATACCTAACCTGTATTGTACTCCACATCTTAGACCTTGGGCACGTTATTTAACCTCTCTAAGTCCCAGTCTTCTCATCTATAAATTGGGGATAATATTATTCATTTGATAAGGTAGTGTCCTGACTAAAGAAAATAAAGAATATAGCATCTGGCATTCACTAAATGGGCAATAGTTAGTGTTCAAGGTGTAATCTATGTGTTCAAGCTTATGTCAAGTCTTAGTGAACCCCTGGGGGTAGTCACTTGTCTCTTGCCTGTCCCCTCTAGAAAAGTATACCAAATTGCATTTAATTATTCTATATTCTGCACAGTCTCTTGTGTATATCTCTTTCTTTCCATAAGATGGGCTTAGGTTTTCTCATTTGCCATTTATAAAGGCAATTGTCTTTAAGATACAAATACACACATAGAGAATAACACACATACACACAAAGCAAGAGTGAAAACGAGAGCAAAAGAGAGAGAGATTTTTATGAAACCCTGAAGTTAATTTTATTTTAGAAACAAGTATGCTCACTAAGTCAAGTCAGTCACAGATAAGCATTCCCCTCGATCATTTCATCATTTACAACTAAAAGTTTCCTAAAAGTGGAATTCAATTTTTTTTCAACTTCATTTCGTTTGCAAAGTTGTGACCAAATTGTTGCTCCTGCACACACAGATCTTGCAATGTAGCAGGAAGTACCTGAAAGGTAAAAATCCCTTGGATATAGTTTAACATTTCCTTTGCAGGAACATTACATTTTCAAAAGCAGGGATTTGCCGGTTTGCTATGTAAAGACAAAAAAAAATTGTGGTTTTTGAAAATAGTGTCTGTCAAACATCTCAGAAGCACTTCTGAGGTCATCTTCAGAGTGCTGAACTTCTCTTGAGACAGAAATATAGTCAGTTGTCTTTCTATGGAGCAAAACGAAATTCCACACACATCCATGCAGAGAGTGCACAAAGGGAAGTGAACAATGTTGCCCTCACGCTGAACAACTGCATGGATCAGGCCTCCATTCAAAGCCCTCTCATCACTCAGAGACTGTTTTTGTTGTGCAAGTGCACACAAGTATTCTGAAATCCCGGGCAAACGGAATCAGATCTCCTAACTGGATCAAAGGACAGGGAAATTGACGTTTGTTGGCATGGTGCAAAGCACTGTGTTTTCTAGTTTAATCTTCAAGACAAATCTACAAGATAAGTTTCATTGCCCTCATTGCAAAGATACGTTATCTGGGGCTTACTGAGGTCAAGTGACTTTTTCAAACCATGCAGACCCGTCAGTGTTTATTAACTACTGTGGTAGACAAGGACTCTGAAAAAACAAATGTAAGAAAAAGTTCATTTACAGATTCTTACTGACTTATTTTTCCTGCTGTTGAAATAATTTTTTTTAACTTTGCATCAAATAACATCTTTGGGTCTATTGTTAGGTATTTCTTATTCATGTCTTCATTTTATTTTTGTTTTTGTTTTTGTTTTTATTTATATTTTATTTTAAAGATGTGTGGTACAATTCGGGATTAGGTATACAAGTGGACATGTCTTCATTTTAGAATCAAGGATGCTGCAATTCCATTCCTAGATATTTACTCAAAGATTTGAAAACAGGCACTCAAACAAACGCATGTATCCTCATATTCACAGCAACATGATCCAACATTGCCAAAAGGTAGAAACAACCCAATGTCCATCTCGTGATGAATAAACAAACCAATTGTGGAATATATACACACACAGTAGAATATGATTCAGGCATCAAAGTACATGAAGTACTGACATATGATGTGGTTGAATCTACAAAACAAGCCAAACACAAAATATCACATACTTTATGGTTCCATTTATATGAAATGCTGTACTCAAAATAGACAAATCTATAAAGACAAAAGGCAGATTGGCAGTGATAGGGAGAGGGTAACAGGGAAAACTACTTACTGGATAATGACTTTTACTTTGGAGTGACAGAAATGTTCTGGAACTAGGTAGAGGTAAGTGGTGATCACGGTGAATTGCCCACTTTAAAATGGTTGATTTTATGTTATGTGAATTTTATCTTAAGAAATTAATTTTCTTAAAAAAAAACTAGAAATAATACTATTAGCTGCTCGCTTCCCTTGACATTTGTTCTGAGATTACTGCTGGGGGTATTTTCTTTGTTGGAGAAGGTAATAGTGATGATCAATAGTGAAAATACAGTAATTTCCCTGTATTTAATGCCTAGAACTCTACAGCCAACAGATGGCACTCTAATGTCAGCTGTCACAGGAGTTTGCTGCCCATCCCACGCAAAGGGCTCAGATTTCCTGAATGAAAAGAGATTAAACATTTGTGCTTCAACTCTTCTATGGAGCCAGAAAAAATGAACTCATGTGTCTCAATTTCTTTTAGAAATTACTTTCAACTCAATTATGAAGTGAATATGAAGCAATGACTTTTAGAACAGAAGTCAACTTGGGAATACTATGTGTGACCAAAACAGTAAAGATAGATTTCTTTAACAGCAACCATTTTACAAGCAGCTAGACCTGGGTTCTAATTCAAACCCTACCATTTGCTGACTGTGTTTCCTTGAGCAAGTTACTGAATCTCTTTGAATCTCAGTTCTCTCTTCTGCAAAATGTTGGTAATAATACCTACTTCTGAAGGTAGTTGTGACCATTAGAAATAATATATTTGTCACATGCTTTGCAAAACATGTCATATATAGTAGGTACTCAATAAGATATTGCTATGCTATTAATAATTAGTATCAGAGAAAATGTAGGCACGCAGGTCTTAAGTGGGTTGGAAGCACCACAGATCTTTTTGTAAATTTTCAGAGTTAGTCAAAAGTCCTAAATGTTTATGCTTTCTCTAAATCACTCATTGAAGTGATAATATATTGATACAGTAGAAAGCTCATTATATACCAGGGGTGCCAAAAATAATATATACACATTTTAAGCGATGTTAACTAGGTATTACTTTTAGTTCACTGCCATGAGAAATGTCTGGACACGAATGGTGACCACTTTGAGCACCTATCGTAATTGCAGAAGTCAAACATAACTTGTATTCATCTTTTGCTATCAATATATACTGAGTACTACAATTTTAATACAGCTTTTTCCTTTCTTAAAATGTGTATACACTTTTTGGCATCCTCTGTACTTTTAGGTAGAGAGAAAAAACAGATTGCAAAACAGGTTTTAGTGTAGTCCCAATTTAGTTTGAAAACAGTATATATCCAGGAGGCTATAAACCAAAATGTTAAAGTTAGTTATCTCTGGGACATAAAATTATAGCTTATTTCCATGTTTTTAAAACTTCTTGTATTTTAATAAAATTTCCACTGGTTCACAGTGTCAATATTTGATATATGCTTGGCTTTGTTACCATGATATGAAAAAGAATTAGTGTGTGAGTAATGAACATGCATTTTCATTCATAGAGTCTTGCTGATTTATTTTTCTTGCTGTTGAAATAGTTATTTTTATTTTGCATCAAACAACATTCTGGGGTCTATTGTTGGGTATTTCAAAAATGGATCCCAAAATGAACATGTATTCATTTCTCACACAAAAATCCTTTTTCATATCATGGTACCGAAGCCAAGCATAGATCACATATTGACAAGGCAGGACCCGTTCTGTGAACCAGAGGCTGCTGGGCCCTCCCTCCTGCTTAGACTTCTCCATAGCAGAAAACAGAAAAGAAACAAGCCCAGCTGAGCTTCTCTGGGCCAGATTTTGGGCCAGCACATACAGAGGTATCTGCCAGATACACAAACAATTGGTTGGAAAGCAGGAAATTCAGTCAACCTCATATAAAATCATGTCAAACACCTCAAAAAAACTTTTTAAATGATTTCAGTATTTCTCATTAGCCTTCACTCATGAGACAATGCCTTTGTATCATTCATAATAAATGTGGGAGTATTTATCAAAAATTTTAAACACACATATACTTTGATCAACAACCCCATTTCTTAGACTCTAGCTATAGAAAGACATGTTTGTGCACTAAGATTCGTAGTCAAGGATTGTACAGGGAAGCACTGTTTGTAAGACCAAAGTTTTGCACTCATCAGGAAATACTTTAACATTACAAGATATTCATACAATGGAATGCTGTGCATCTGTTAAATAGAATGCTATGGATTCCAACTATGGACAGGGAATGATCTCCTAACTTATTAAGTAAAAGAAAAATAAACAAACTCAGGAACTATTACCAAAAAAATTCCTTTTATGTTTAAAAAAAAATATGTATATATGTATATTTATATATGTGAATACATATAAATATTGGAAAAGGTCTAGATAAATAAATGCCCCATTATTAGTATTGCTATGTCTAGGAAAAGGTAGTTTTCTTAAAACTTTAAATTTTCTGAATTGTTTTAATTCCTATAAGAGTACATATACACACACACATTTTTATTTATAAACTTGAATTCAGTTAAACTGGCTGAGATGGGAGATATAGTCTCTGTCTAATCACAGAGACAATAATTGATAGCTCAACTTGACAGGAGAGATCAGTTCATTCACTCATCCAACAAACACTTACTGAATATTTAGAAGGTGGCAATTCTATGCTAGAAACTGTGGATCCAAAAATGTAAATAGTCAAGAAATTGAGGTTTTGCTTCCAGAATCTGTATCCTGTTCCATTGGTCTATATGCCTATTCTTGTACAAATACCAGGCTGTTTTGATTATTGTAGTCTTATAATAAAGTTTAACATCTGGAAGTATGATACACTTTGTTTCTTTGCTGAGGATTGTATTGGCTATTCATGGTCATTTATGTTTCCATATGAATTTCTGAATTGTCGTTTCCAGGTCTGAGAAGAACGATGTTGGTAATTTAATGGGTATAACATTGACTCTATAGATAGCCTTTGGTAGGATGGACATCTTAACAATGTTGATTCTTCCTATCCATGAGCATAGAATATTTTTCCATTTGTTTTTATCTCATTTGATTTCCTTGAGCACTGTTTTGTAGTTTTCATTGTAAAGGTTTTGCACTTCTCTGGTTAGAAAGATGACAAAGTATGTCTTTTTGTGTGTGCGTGTGTGGCTATGTGCATGAGATTATGCTTTTTATTTGGTCCTCTGCCTGTTTATTGTTAACACTAACAATAAAAATGTGTATAAAAATGTGAGTGTCTTTTGCACATTGATTTTTGTGCCCTGAAACTTTGCCAAAGTCCTTATCAGTGCAAGGAGGTTTTTGACAGATTGTCTTGTGTTTTCAAGGTATAGGATCATATCATCAGCAAAGCGGGATAACTTAACTTCCGCTTTTCATATTTGGATACCCTGATTTCCTTCTATTGTCTGTTTGCTCTAGCTAGGACTTCCAACACTATATTGAACAGGAGGGGTTAGAGTGGACATCCTTGTCTTATTCCAGTTTTCAGGGGAAATGCTTACAATTTCTGTTTGTTTTGCAATATATTGACTGTGGGTTTATCATAGATGACTTTTACTATTTTGAGGTATGTGCCCTCTGTTCCTAGGTGTTCAAGGGTTTTTTTAATCAAGCAGGGATGCTGGATTTTATTGAAAGCTTTTTCTGCATCTAATGATATTATCGCGTGGTTCTTGTTCTTACATATGTTGATGTATTTAATTACATTTATGGTTTTGTGGATGTTGAACCAGCCCTGCATCCTCGAGATGAAACCTACTTGGTCATAGAGGATGATTTTTGAGATGTGTTGTTGGATCTGATTTACTAGAATATTGTTGAGAATGTATGCATCTACGTTCATCAGGGGTATTGGCCTGTAGTTCTTTTTCTTTGTTGGATCTTAACCTGGTTTGGGTTATCAGTGTGATGTTAGCTTCATAAAATGATTTGGGGAGAGTTCCATCTTTCTCAATTGTCTGGGATACTTTCAATAGGATTGGTATCAATTCTTCCTTGTATGTTTTGTAGAATTCTGCTGGAAAGCCATCTGGTCCTGGGCTTTTTTTGTTTTTGTTTTTTGTAGGTAGTTTTCTTATGACATAGTCAATTTCCTGCATTGCTATTGGTCTATTTAGGGTCTCAGTTTCTTCTTGTTTCAACCTTGGGAGGTTGTATGACGTCAACCAATTCATTTTCAACAAACCCTCCACCAACAACCACTGGGGAGAGGAGAACCTATTCAGTAAATGGTGCTGAGAAAACTGACTGACCACATGCAGAAGAATGAAATAGGACCCTTATATATCATCATTCACAAAAATCAACTAAGTGGATCAAAGACATAAACATAAAACCTGAAACTATAAGAATTCGAGAAAATGCAGAAGACATCCTTACAGACATCGGAATAGGCAATCAATTACTGATCAAAAGCCCATACTATACGAGATAAGATAGACAAGTGAACCCCATCAAACTGAAAAGCTTTTGTAAAGCAATAGAAACCATCAAGAGAGCAGGAAGACAGCCCACAGAATGGGAAAAAAGTATTTGCCAACTGTATATCTGACAAAGGCCTAACATGTTTGTTTGTTGAGTTGGAGTCTCTCTCTGCCATTCAGGCTGGAGTGCAGTGGCACACTCAAGGACACTATAGCCTCGACCTGCTGGGTTCAGGCGATCCTTCTGCCTCAGTCTTCCAAGTACCTGGAACTATAGGCACACACAACCACGCCTGGCTAATGTTTTGATTTATTGTAGAGACGAGGTCTCACCAAGTTGCCTAGTCTGGTCTTGAACCCCTGGACTCAGGCAATCCTCTTGCTTCCACCTCCCAAAGTGCTGGAATGACAGGTGTGAGGCACTGTGCCCAGATACACAATGTGTTTTAAAAACACCTACAAGTCAATAAGAAAAAATCAAACTCAAAAGAAAAATGGGCAAAAGTCACGAGTATTTCATAAACTAGAAATCACAAATGCTGAAGACACACATGAGAAGATGTTCCGCTGCATTAATAACTGAAATGACATTAAGACCACAATGAAATGACTTTTACAACCACCAAATGCACAAAAATACAGAAGTCTGACTTTGCTAAATACTGGAAAAGATTTTAATCAATAGATATTCCTAGACTTCTGGTAGGATTCAAATAATCACTTTGGAAAACAATTTGACACCTTCCTATCAAGTTAATTATTCTATACCCAAAGACCAAGGGATACAGTCTGGATATTTGTTCCCTCTAAATTTCATGTTGATATGTGATCTCAGTGTTGGGGGTGGGGCCTGGTGGGCAGTTGGGTCACAAAGGTGGGACCTGGCGGGAGGTTGGGTCACAGAGGTAGATCCTTCCTGAATATTCTTGCGGTTCCTGTCCCTTCACTAATGAGTGAGTTCTTGCTCTATTAGTTACCACAAGATCTAGTTGCTAAAAAGACTCAGGCACCTCCCCCCTCTCTCGCTTTCTCTCATCATGTGACAAGACTTCACCTTCAACTTCTTCTGTAATTGAAAGCTTCCTGAGGCCTTATCGGATGGTGCCATGCTTCTTATACAGTTTGCAAAACCATGAGCCAAAATAAACCTCTTTTCTTTATAAATGACTTAGCCTCAGGTGTCTCCTTATAGCAACGCAAAATAGACTAATACACCAAGCCAATCCACTAGTAGGTACCCACACCCTATAAAAATTATTGGATGTGTATATCAATGAATAAGAACATTTATCACAGTATCATTCATATCAGCAATAATAGGAAAAAAATAGCCTTAAATTTTCAATGACAAGAGAGAGACTACATGAATTACAGAATATCCATACCATGGAATATTATATAACCTAAAA
This sequence comes from Tarsius wallacei, assembly GCA_963574415.1. Lineage (NCBI taxonomy): Eukaryota > Metazoa > Chordata > Mammalia > Primates > Tarsiidae > Tarsius > Tarsius wallacei. The sequence goes on along the minus strand of CAUYQG010180754.1, from coordinate 23,964 downwards.
ATGAGTGAACTACAATTACTTGCAAACATATACGTACATGTTAGAAACATAACGGGAAGTGCAATAACTCACATAAGATGACATATAGCATGATACAAACACTGTACTTACTGTTCAAAACTGAGCAAAATTATACAGTATTATTGTTAGGAAAACATATACTGAAAAAAAACTAAACTATTCCAAAAAATTGTAAGGGATAAGTATAAAATTCAGTAAAGTAGTTAGTTGCCCCTGAAAGGGAGGTATGGGATGGTATTGTAGAGAATCTTATGGCTACAAGGACTGATTGAGTTTTAGGGCTTAAGATCAGTGGTGGATTCACAGACATACATGTTTTTACTTTGTTAGGTAGCTTATATAAACGTTACTGTGATTTTTATACATTAATTGTTACATCTTAAAGTTTTTTAACATATTTACTAAAAGAGGAAAATAACATCTGAACATTAACTACAGTTGGTATTCAGACATGTTTAGCAGCTTGCTTTTCTCTTGGATTTAATTTTATTTCCTTTAGCACTTTCTTAAATGTACAAATGTTAATCATCATGCTCTTCAGATTCTTCCAGGAAAGCATCCTGTCAAAGAAAGACAGGAGTATATTAGGAGAAGAAGGAGAGAAATTAAAGAACACTTCCAGGTACAATGGAACCCTGAAGAGACAGCCTGTACTTTGTCACTAGCTGGTAAAGGGAACCGCACTTTGTCTCATGGAAAAATACTGCTTACATGGGTTCAGTTATTCAAACTAGCCTGCTATTTTGAGGGGAGGTCATAAGGTCCTGCCATGAGTAAAATGTTAACTTGCAACAAGATGTCCCTGGAAGCCTACAGAGGAGAACATTATGGTAGATTTGTACATTATGATAGAGCTTGTGTCTGTAATTTAGCAACACTCACTTAAAATGCTAAAGCACGATTGAACAAAATGTGTTTGTCTTTGAATAACATAACACTTAAATTCTAGTATTATTGTAGGTATTTAATCGATTCACTTTTTAGATTTGACACTTTAGACCCTTATCATTTATTCAAAGACTCCTGTAAATTTGAATCAAAAGCAGTTCAGCTAACTCTGTATTTGGTATAATATAATTTAATATCATTCTCAGACAGCCATGTTTGTTCTATTTCTGGGGATTTTTTTTTTTTTTTTTTTTGGGTTGACATATCACTCGGTTTTCCAGGCTGGGGTGCAGTGGCACGCTCACGGCTACTGCAGCCTTGACCTGCTGGGGTCCGGCGATCATTCCTCCTCAGCCTTCCAAATAGCTGGAACTACAGGTGCATGCTACCATGCCTGGCTAAGTTTCGATTTATTGTAGAGATGAGGTCTCACCAATTTGCCCAGGCTGGTCTCGAACCCGTGGGCTCAGGCAATCCTCTCACCTCGGCCTCTCAAAGGGATTATAGGCATGAACCACCATGCCTGGCTATTCTCTTTCTAATATCACGTGTTTCCCCTGAGTACCAGACTTCTTCAGTAGATGCTAAGGACTGAAAGCATGGTATCAAGAATACAGAATTTAGAGTCAGGACACGAGTTTAAGTCTGGTTGAATTATTAAATAGGTCACGTTACTTAAGTGTTCTTGGCTTCAGTTTATTCATCTGGAAATAGAGAGAATAATTATATTAGTAAAGACTCCTTTGTTTGTAATTCAACTCAATTTGTTTACAAATTGAAATCAAGATAATTCAAAGAACAAATTCATGAACTTTACATTGCTGGAAGTTCAGGACTGAACCCCGTTAAATCCAGATCATAAGTCTCTACCTCAGTCCTCTTCTCTGCTTCTCTCCGAATAGTCACATCCTTATTCAAATGAGCTTTCATCATTTAGTGAGGAAAATTACCTCTAATAACCCAGGGTCACATACTTCCAATTTAGCAAGTTAAGGAGGAACAGTAACAATAAAAAAGATAATTTTCTCACCCAACTGATTGATCTTTTTTTAGGGCATATGCTCACTCCTAAGCCAATTACTGCTCCGGGAAGGATGGGTTGTTATAATTGGTCCACCTGAGATCACATGGTCACCCCCCCAGAGAACAAAGAAGCAGACACACTTACCGGAATCACTTGTTTTGGATAAGAGCAGGTTCCTATATCAGACAGGAGTGCTATATAGATACAAATATCAGCCTTCTACTGTAATAACAGTTTCTCTAGCTATGATGTTACAATGATTGAAAATGTGGGACAGAGTGTTTTGTATATCGTAAAATGCATTAAATCTTTGGTTAAAGTGATTTTTAAAAACAAAAATTAATATTGAGAGATTGAAAGAGGGTATAAGATCATATTAGCATGAGGCATCTATTCAAAGCAAGTCATTTCTTGCATAAAATTGGGGAAATTATTATACATTCTTTACAAAGCAAATTATCTACAGAATGAAGGAAATAAATATTATTTTTATCTTCAATATAGATTTTTTTGAGAAATAAAAGTTAAAATAAAATATCCAGTGACTTTAAGTGCCCACAATAAGCTAAATGTTTCATTTTCTATCAAGAACTAAATGTACTCAGGGGTGTGGACATGTCATGATTGCTCAGCTTAATGGGTATAAAGTAAATGCACTCTTTTCTAGAGGGAAAATTTGTTCTGAAGATCATTGCAACATTTATAGAACTAGGCACATCTGTATACAATTGAATAGTTGGAAGTGACCTGCAAAATTAATCAAATTATTGCCATGGCTTTAGAATGACAATCAAAACACTCCAAGGGAATAGCTATCTTGAAATAGATTTTTTTTTAATGCTTCCCATTTTTATTTTAGAATCAGGGGTACACACACATGTTCGCTTCATGAACATATTGTGCAGTGGTGAGGATTTTGTCTCAGGTGGCCCATTCCCTAGATAGTGAACACTGTATCCCACAGGTAACTGCAGAACCCAACCCCGCACCCCACTTCCCCCCTTTGTTGGTGTCCCTGATGTCTATTATTTCCATCTTTGTGATCATTTAACTCTCGCTTGTGAGTGAGAACATGTGTTACTTAGTTTTCTGTTTCTGGGTTGGTTCACTTAGGATGATGATCTCCAGTTCCTTCCATGTTGCTGCAAAGGACAGACTTTTAAGATTATCTTCCATGGAGAATCTCTTGGGGAATCTATATTTTGTTCCATAAATCAAGATCTAGCCTCACCTCTTCCCTTCCGTCTCCCAGAAAATAACTGGATTACTACTGCTCCCAGGGCAGTGGTTCCCAAGCCTGATTATTAATCAGAACCACTTGGGTAACTTTGTAAACTAGAGATTTCCAGTTTCAGCCTAGATGTGGATGAACCAGGGCCCAGGAATCAGTATTTTTTTAAAGTATCTATCTATAACTACTTTGATTCACACACTGACTTTGGGAAACCACAGAGTTCAGGAACAAGGAGAATCTGATATAATTCTAACTAAAATATTGTTTTTAAGAGAAACGTGTCTACTGTTGCATCAGGCACTGGGGGAGAAACAATCAAGGCATTTTAACTTTAAAGCTCTAACTACATGAAGAAAGTTTGTGACTCTTTACATGTTCTAATTTTACTTTCAAAATACTGATGTTAATATTCAGAATATTGACTATTAAAACATCAATATCAGTATCCAGTTCTTTTCTTTTCTTTTTTGAGTTGAAGTCTCACTCTGTTGCCCAGCTTGGAGTGCAGTAGTATGCTCACAGCCAACCCAGCCTCGACCTGCTGGGCTCAGTGATCCTTCCTCCTCAGTCTTCCAAGTAGCTGGAACTATAGGTGCATGCCACCATGCCCAACTAATTTTTTCTTGATTTATTGTAGAGATGAGGTCTCGCCTAGTTGACAAAGCTGGTCTCAAACCTGTGGGCTCAGGCAATTCTCTTACCTTGGCCTCCCCAAGTGCTGGGATTATAGGCGTAAGTCACTGCTCCCGGCCTAGTATCCAGTTCTAAAACATCTGCAGGAAATAGATTCCCTATTATAGGCTCTGGATGTTCAAAAGAGAAGGAAAAATGGATGAGAGTATGATGAGGAAGTAAAAGAATAGGGAGAAAAGCATATTTCATTTCATGTTAGAGAGGATTTTCTGAATTTATTGAGTAGCTCCATTCTTTCTGAAAAGGTGATCAGTTCACATCCAAATGAGAGACTATCATAAAGTTATTAAATGCATGATTGTGAAGAATTTTAAAAAGATCAGCCTATGTAAAAGGTTTTTTACCCAACTTTTTTCTGTTTCCATGACATCAGAAACATTTTCCATGCAGTTATAACTCTTCACAGATATGTTTGCAGGCACATGCTATATACTCATATGCACACATCTGAATCTGCATGGTATATATGCAACATACATATATGTAAATAAGTGCATCAAAATACTAGCATATTAGCACTAGTGCAATTATAAAATAATCTTAACTTTATTCATTTTGTATTTTTCAACTTTCCTACAAAAATACACATAAAGAATTAGAAAAAATAATGCCTGCACACACGTTTATTGCAGCACTATTCACAATAGCAAACATGGAACCAACCATGCTGCCCATCGAAACTGGACAGAATAAAAAATGTGGTACGTATACACAATGGAATATTACACAGCCATAAAGAAGGATAAACATATGGACTTCGCAGCAACATGGATGGATTTAGAGTCTATCATACTCAGTGATCTATCACAGAAACAAAGAACAAAGATGTCTGATCACCCGGGCCTGTCTTCAACAAGAATCTTGTTAGGTGGGTTTAGCCAGAATTCCTCTTACCCCTGATGTTTCTGCTAGTAACTTTCCATTCACTGACCTTCACCTTGTTCCCACTTGGTCCTGCCGCATTCAAAATTGAGTACATTCAAAATTGTGTTTCAATGCAAGGCCTCTTTGAATTTGTCCCTGTACCTATCTCAGTGGTCCTGCACAATGTCTTTCTTACAAGTATCATTGATTTTTTTAATCTTTAACAGAATTCATCAAAATAATTGGAAGACACTTGTACAACTCAATGCTAATCCAGCCTTCATCCTGTTGGCAAAGCGTGGTAAGCATTTTCTTACCAATTTCTAAGATGTATGAAAGTAAGAAGCACAGAGATGAATTCCCGTATGTGGTATATTGCCTCCCAGGAAACAATCACAATGAAATTGTCTGAGTAAGGTTAGAAAAATGTATCTATTCTAGAAATTTTGAAAATGTTTTACTAGGAGAAGAAAGGAGCTCATCAACAGTTCATCTCATTACCGGTAATCCAAACAGTTGTGTTCCCTTTTAGGAGTGTTAGGAAGTTGCTTTTGTATTTCCAAGCAGACACAATGTTCCAAATGAGCACATCCAGCTTTGGAAAACTGTACTATTTAACCTGGGCTCGCTTGTTTTCAAATTCTAGCAGCTTAAAATTAAAATACTTCGCATTTTAAGTTTCGGCGGGGGGAGGAGAAGGATAAGTGATTAATGAGAAATAAGGACATCTGGCATGGTTTTCTGTAGGAGATGAAATTTAAATGAAGTCTCAACAAAAGGGTGGGACTCAGACAAGCAAAAAGAGAAAGATGAAATTCCATGCCAGAGGATGGAATAAGCAAAGGTTGAGATCAGAAATGTGCACATTCTTTTCAGGAAGCCATATGAGTAGCATAAGGAGTTAAGCTTGGATTCAGACTAAGACAGGACTTGGTGTAGATTTTGCTCTGATTTTGTTTTTACTTATATTTTATGAATCTGAAGCATTTTAAAATTACAAGGAAGTATATAGAAAGTTTTATGACAGACATGTATGACTTCTTACTGGGGAAATACAGACTTTGGAATTTTCCAGAAAACATTTTGGCATTCATTGTGGAGCCATAAAGCAAGGTACCCAGAGCCCTGGCAACACGTTTGCATTGAACCTCCTCCCTGCCTCCCAACCCTTAGGCTCCAACACTACAAGTCTTCAACTTGGACTTTTGGAGTGGCATATCCATTTACACACTGATATGAGAACATGCCCTGAATCCTATCACTTCCTATCTCAGAAATTAGCACTGTGACTAGCCTTTTCAGCTCCTTCCTCAAGGGGCTGGATTTTGTTTCTAAGCTCTGGTGGAGGTCGTGGTCCTAAAGGGCTGACAAGGTAGAAAGAAGATACTGTCACCCACCTGACTTCAGTTTTGATGACCATTTCCTAGAATTTCTTGTCACCTGCCCACAACACAGGATTGGTCCTGCTTGGAGATTAGCCATCATTTCTGTTGCATACACTGTATTAATGTAAAAGAACCCTCTCTGCCCCCTCCTGACTACATGATGCATCACCTGTAGTGTACACTCTGGATGACCTTCAGTTCCTTGGCTTGTGTTCTAGATCATGGCATATGCTTCCTAAGCTTTTCTCCTCTTAGAGTCTGTTTGAACTTTCTTCTCTGACCTGCAAACTCCATCCTGCTTCCAAGGCATAGAAAGACATGCATGCACATAGATATACACATGTACACTCACACATAACCTCTGATTTTAGGTCACCCTTCCATTCTACGTTCCATAGCTTGATACAGGCAATGGATTTACCAAAACTCCATCATTTAAGATAAATCCCAACCATAGTCCCCTGATCCCCCAGGCTGGGGAGAGTGAATCAGACACAGCTCTAGTTTATAACAATAGAAACCTACTGTCCAGATGAAGGAAGCCAAGAAACTTACTGTAATTGATACTGGGGAAAGACACAATGGTGCAGTGAATTCAGTTTTGGTCTTATTTTAACTTTGGTGTCAATTCTCACAAAGTTCTTCTGGCAATTACCAAACAAGAAGTCTGACAAATCCAGTGTCTTCATTAGAAATAAATACTGGATACATCAATTTTATAACAAGGCTTTTTTTCTTAACTGTGAAGTCTGGTTGAGAAGGGGTGTGGCAAGACCAACCTAAAGAACAACTAGAAAAACCATACTTGGGATCAACTGATCTCTTCTAAGCCTTGAAGCACAAGACCTTGAAAAATGAGATTGTTCTAATACTATTTAGGAGTTACTAGTTCTTAGCTTTGCTGTATTGCTTCTTCTTTCCAATAGTTGATTCTTCTGCCAGTGCTTCTGGGGACCTCTTCTGCAGCAGAGAAATCTTTTTGTTTTTCTTTTTTAATTTTTCTTTTCTTAGAGATTAGTTTCCGCTCTATTGCCCAGGCTGGTCTCGAACTCCTGGGCTCAAGTGATCCTCTCACCTCGGCCTCTCAAACTGTTGGGATTACAGGCGTGAGCTACCGTGCCCGGTCAGAAAGCTCTTCTGAAAGACAGTAATTGACTAAATTAGTGAGATGATGAGCTAATAAGCTGATTATCTTAATTTCTGTTGCAGGTTAAATGGGATGAGGACATAATGTTGAATCAAGCCCAATCAGGGATCAAATGCTGGGCAATTTAGCAAAAATATGAACTTTGAGATAGAGAACATATCCCAGATTATCCACGCAGGTCCAATCTCATCACATAAACCTTTAAAATTGGCATATCTTCCCCAGCTGTGGTCAGAGAGATTGAACAACTGAAGAATCAGGCACATGGAATAGTGCTAACTCTGACAATGGATGACAGGGGTCTGAGCCATGAAACGCGGTGCCTTCTAAAAGCTGGAAAAGACAAAGAAGCAGATTTTTTTTCCTAGAGATTTTATGAAGAAACAAAGTTCTACTGATGCCCTGACTTTATCTCAGTGAGACCTGTGTTGGGTTTCTTACCCACGGACACCATAAGATGATACATGTCTGTTGTTTAACCTATGAGTTCGTGGTAAATGGTTATAGCAGCAACAGAAAGCTAATACATATATTGAATACTTTTTCTTTTTTACTTAAACTCTGCTCTCCAGTACAAATTCTGCACAGAAGATGAATACCTTACGAACTCTGTGTATAAATGGCTTTTTAAATTTTACTAATGATTATATATTTCATTTGAATAGTATTTATCAGGTAAGATAGTCAGACTGTGGGTAAATAGATGAGGAAACTGAGCTTAGATTGGAAAGTCCCTTGCTCAAAGTTCACAGCAGATGTGCAAGTGGTTGGTCTAGGAGGTCAATTGCTGTCTTTTGAGTCTTTCCATCTTTTTTCCATGACACCAGGCCTGTCTCTAGCATTATTTCATATGACCCTTACACTAATCATTTAGGCAGAAGAAAACAGATGCAGATGACACTATATTTATTTTATGGATGTAAACACTCTTGCTGCAGAAGAGTTAGGTGATCAATAATGAAGGCAGGACAGGGACTCTCTACTTTTAACTTCTAAACTAGTGTTTTTTATGATTTGTATCACCACATGTAAGATATAGTGTGTACTCCTAGGTATGAAACATGCTGACAAGGACTGTGCCACTGCACTCCAGTCTGGGCGACAGAGTGAGACTCCAACTCAAAAAAAAAGAAAGAAAGAAAGAAGGAAACATGATGGCATTTAAAAGCGGGAAGAACATAGTATTTAGGTAAAAATGAACATGATTTCTATCAGTAGCAACTTATAACATGTTAGTTAACTTCCTTGAATCACATGTGTAAAATATAGTCATACCTGCTTGACACAATTTTTGGAAGGATTTGTCAGTTTTCAAAAGCAATGGAAATATTGTATTTAAATGCAGCATATTTAAATGCATGCATAGGCAGGTAAATGTATCATATAAATTTCATGACTGCTTTTTGTTCCTCATCATAGACAAACTAGTCCACATTTTCAATCTGTCAAAAGTCACTGAATCTTTGCTCCAAACTTACATTCAACCAAGAAAGAGTTCAGAGAAAGAGTCAAACTGTTCCCTTCACTACCATGGATGAATTAATCTGTACTGATTCCTTTGCCTTCTTGAGCCCAAAAAGAAAACTTGCATGAATATGAAGAATTCAGTCTTCTGGATTTCTGATAAGCTTTAACCTCAAAGGACCTTTTTGAGAGAAATTGCAGTCATGTTCAAATCTGTTCCATTTGTATGGCTCCTATCAAATTAAAATTGATGGGAACAGAGATTTCCCAAATTTAACATAAAGTCCCTAAAATGCTGGGAAAATCCATTTTCATAATCATTTAAAAGTACAATAGTGCTTGGCATAACTCTAGAAGGAACTTGTGTGGCTCAGCACAAAATTGCTCACTCTAGATAAATACAGCATTATAGAAATAAAATATGTTTTTGCTGAAAGTGACTTTTTAATTATCTACAAGACTGTAGGTTGTGTTTGACTAAAGTTTTGGCTATTTGGGGTATATTTTGCATTCTTATAATGAAGAATGGTAATACTATCTTACTTAAACCAATTTTGAAGAAAAAAAATGTTCCGTAACCAAAAATAATTATTCATGGACAATGTCATTTCAGATAGTGATTAGTGGAGAAAGCATTTTATGAAGAATTATTTAAACGATTTCTTCTTTCTAACTCCATGATTTGCTCCATGGTAGAAACTAAAGGGAAATTGAAAATACATAGAATATTTTTGTTGTTTGGGTGTATGGATAAGGAAATCCAGCTAATGCTTTTTTTGCCCCCGTTAAACACTGGGAATAAGATATTAAAATAGACATACTTATCATACAAACCAACCACTTCTTAAGTCCTTGTGTCCACATGATACATATCCTCATATCCTGCTTCCTATTTTCTTTAATTTTTTAATAAAATTTATTATATCCTTATTTTTCGTGAATAAGCTGAATCTCCCTAATGAATAATACTGCCAAACATCTTGCTTTTTGTGTGCTTATCTCATATGCATATCTCTTCTTTAGTAAAACATCTATGCAAAAAAAAAAAAAATTAATAAGAAAAGCTGCATGACTGAAATAAACCCAACATAAAATCAAGGGCTCTCAGAGTTAGATAGAAGCATCAACTTCCAAGGGCTTCTCCATCTGGGCATCTTAAAAGATATTTTAATTCAATTTGTCCCACACTAAACTCTATATGCCCCTCTGCCTCTCTCTAGCCTACTCTTCCTCTGGTTTTTCCACTCTGGATGGTAGCAGCCCCACCTCTTCACCTTGGTGGTAAGTTTGGTAGTTGGTATTTACCTTTCCCCACTCTCTCTTCCCAATCAGCAAATTGCTACCTCCTGACAAGTCACCCTCTAAATATCTCTTAACTCCAAACAGAACACTACCACCTAAGTTCAGGCACGCAGCCTCTGTCACCTGGATACTAGAAATCATTTCCTTTTTTTTTTTTTGAGTCAGTCTCACTCTGTCACCCAGGCTGGAGTACAGTGGCACATTCACGGTCACCACAGTCTCAACCAGCTGGGCTCAGATGGTCCTTCTGCCTCAGCCTTCCAAGTAGCTGGAACTACAGGTGCAAGCCACCACGCCTGGCTAATTTTTTGATTTATTGTAGAAACGAGGTCTCGCCAAGTTGCCCAGGCTGGTCTCAAACCGCTGGGTTCAGGCAATCGTCTCGCCTCCGCCTCCCAAAGTGCTGGGATTACAGGCGTGAGCCACAGCACCCGGTTTTAAAAATGATTTCTTAGCCAATCCCCTGCTCTGCCCTCATGTCTTTCTTTCTCTTTGACATCCAGTTTCTTAATCTCATGAGTGAGACTCCTATGCTCAAAATTGTCCTGTTGCCTCCCTGCCCCCTCCCCCCATAGGATGAAGGCCACACACCTCAGGATGGAGTAAAATGCCTTACTTGCTTCGACCCTCCACAGAGACTTCATCATGTGCTGGTTGTGCACACATGCCTGGCACTTGGCAATTCTGTACTCTTGGAATTTTGCCTCACATATGGCATGATTCTTCACATCTCTGCACTTGTGCATTTACTGTCCTTACCAACTAAATAAGCTCCCTTAACCTATCTGCCAATAAAACCCTGCTTGTTCTTTAAAAGGCTCTCTTCAGATGTCCTTTCCTAAGAAGCCCTACTTAGCACAGAGAGGCGCTCTTTCTTCTTCTCATAGAGCATCCATTACGCGTGTTATGACTCAACTTGTCTGCCTCCCTCATGAAGTGGTCAGCTCCTCAAGGGCTTCTTGTTCATTACAGGGTGTGGCCTGTGGTTAAACATTCTGTAATTGCTTTCTGGATGAATGAATGACTCTCGACTAATGTTTTCCCCTGTCATGAGGTAATTTAGCTCCAGAGAGGTTAAGCAACTTGCCCAGAGCCACATAGCTACATAATAGAAGAGCCACGGGCCTCCAGACTCCAGCCTAGCAATTGCTCTCTGCATCCATCTGCTTTCATATTTGACACAACCATGTCACCATTCCCTGGGTTTCCTATCTTTATGAATAAACCTTTCTTTTTGGCTTGGTTTGCTTTTTTTTTTTTTTTTTTGAGCACCAATATCTTGATTTTTCCTTGAGAAATTCATTCTCATGTATTCCCAGTGCCCATAATTAAAAGGAGGCTGGCTCCATACATACCCTCACTTCAGGAAAAGATAAGAGACCTAGGGTTGCCCAATGAGTGTGCTGTGTTCCCTGGGTGAATCAGAGACGAGTGTCAGTCTAGCACTTGAAAAAGAAAATCCAGTGGGCAATGAAGCTGAACTGAGAGAAGAGGCTCTGAGAAAAAAGCCAAAATGAGTTGAGAGATTTCTGAGGACATTGCTTGAACACTTCCAGCCCAGTCATTGTGTGGGGCGGCTTTGTCATGTGTTGACTTGACTAAGCTACACTCTATCTCCCAGAATCCCCTTCACTATAAATGTCTGATTAGAATGGAACACAAAAGACCCTGTGCTTGGGAGTCAGAAGGTGGACGTAAAGGCAGCCATGTTGTTTTTATGCATGAAGGGGGCAGGCTGGGGCAACAGGTACTGCCATGGCATGTGCATGTTGTCAGTTATCTCCTGATTTGCCTTTGTTGTATGAGCAGCAGCCAGATTTACATCGACTACACCTTTTGTCAGATTCTCTCACAGTGTTACCCACTCCTGAGCCAGGTGCATATTTAACTTCATGACAAAGGGCATCAACTTCCTTTCTTCAGGGAAGTTTTCTATTTTTATAAGCAAATCTTTATTTTTGGCCTGGTTTCTTTTTTTTTTTTTAGGACCCATACCTTGATTTTCCCTTGAGGAACTCCCTCTCATGTATTCCCAGTGCCCATAATTAGAACAAGGTTGGCTCCGGACACAGACTTGAGGAGAAGACAAGTGACCCAGGGCTGCCCAGTGAGAGAGCTATGTTCCTCTGGGTGAATCAGAGACTGGTGAATGAGTTAGAGTTAGGGTTAGAGTGGCCTGGAGGTGGTAAGAGACAGACCGGGGTTCTGGTTCATCCTCAGAGGATCCAGCTCCTATTCATGTCCTTGCTCTCTCCCACTAGAGAACCAGCCTCCCTACTGGACATCTAGCTCTGACATCTTCAAGCTCCAGCATCAGACATAGAGACAACAGCTTTATAGACACTGGTCACCAACCAGTTTTCACAATTGCATAGGTCAAATTCTTGTAATTAATTTGAGAGAGAGAGAGTGAAGAGAGAGAGAGAGAGGAGAGAGACAGGAGGAGAGAGGAGGGGGGAGAGAGAAGAGAGAGGTAGAAGAGAGAGAGAGAAGGGAAAGAGGAGAGAGAAAGAGGAGACAGGACAGAGATGAGAGAGAGGAGGGAAAGAGGGAGGAGACAGAGAGGAAAGAGAGAAGAGGGGGAGAGAAGAGAGAGAGGAGAGAGAAGGGAGAGAGGGAGAAAGAGGAAGGAGAAGAGAGGAGAGAGGAAAAAGAAAGAGAGAAGGGGGAGAGAAAGAGGGGAGAGAGGGGAGAATAGAGAAGAAAGAGAGAGAGAAAGAGAGAAGGGGGGAGAGAGAGAGAGAGAGAGAGAGAGAGAGAGAGAGAGAGAGAGAGAGAACACAGTTTTGATTGATCGAATCTCTCTCTGATTTGACCCTGAATGATACCTAGTATTATCCTCGGACTTTCTCTTAACACAACTAATGTCTTAGTGTGGTTTAAGTGTAGGCTAGACAGAATTTGGTCTCTGTCACTCGCCACTAGAAAGTATTAATGTGCGGGATTATCATATCTGGACTAAGCAACACAGTCATGTAGGGGTGGGATCTGGGCTTCACTCATTCTTAAATCCACAGCACACGGCAAAATGCCAGGAACATCACAGGCACTTGACAAGCACATGTTGAATGAACTGACAACAAATGGCTGTGGAATAAAAGTCCTGTCTAGGGGACTCAGAGCTAAGGCCTCACACAATGTGAATCATGTGGAAGATGACAAACAGGAGGAGAGGGAACCCCAGGCCTCTGGAGAAAGCCACAGAGAGCCTGGATCTGCAGAGCAGCTGAGTCCCCCACCTGGCAGTCAGGCACATGCCTGACATCTCATGTTCACCACGAGCACAACAGGTGTTCCGGGGCAAGTCGGCCCTGGCACGGAAACCAGCTTCCTGTCACTGCCGACCGGGATTCTCTAGATGTGCATAACAGAGGTGGTGCAGGAAGGCATTTTTTCAGTAGAAAATGTGAAAGCATATCAGATTCCCAGAAAAGGAAGCTTCTGAGAAAGGTGATTTCACAGTAGAAGCCCCATGAATCATCCAAATAACTTATGTCCAAGGTGAAATGCACATGCTAACCGTCCTTTGTGCTTGCCTAGAACACTTGAACGGATCCTAAGGAAGACAGTGACTCACGGAAACCACAAAGACGGATGTTTCTGGCCCGAAATCTTCAGAATGGTTTGACTGATATTCTGTGCAATGAACGCATTTATTTCCAAGTCTTCAGAGAGCAAAACATGAGACATATCCATGAACTATTGACTGGAGATGGTGGGGGTGTGGTAGGAGACGATAACCCTCAAAGACACCCAGGAATCCTGGAAGTTGTGACTATGACCTCAGATTTTAAAAGCACACTTGAAGATGCGATTAAGTTAAGATTCTTGATCTGGGGAGAGCATCCTCGATTATTCGAGCTGGCTCCAAATGCAATTACAAGTGTCCTTATCAGAGGAAGGCAGAGGGAGATGTGACCATGGAGGAGATGGGGATGTGAAAAAGTCGAGAGAGAGTTGAAGATTCTGGCCTTAAAGATGAAGTGAGGGGCCTTGAACCAAGGAATGCTGTTCTAGAAGATGGGAAAGGCAAGGAAAGGGATTCTTCCCAGAGCCTCTGTGGATGGTGGGGGGTGGGGGGGAGGGATGGGGACCTTGGCTTCAACTTCTCAAAACACATGTTGGACTTTTAACCCTCAGAGCTATAAGATAATGCAAAATGTGTGCTATTCGTTATTTATTTATTTGTTTTGTTTCTTTTTGGTTTTTTTTTTTTTTTTTTAATTAGAGAAGGGACCTTGCTGTGTTATCCAGGCTGGTCTCGAATTCCTGGCCTCATGTGATCTTTCTGCTTCAGCCCCCACCAAGTGCTAGGATTACAGGCATGAGCCACCAGGCCCTGCCCAAAATAAGTTGTTTTAAGGCATCCTGTTAGTGGCAATTTGCTACAACCAGCAGCCATAGGAACCTAACATAAGGGACCGGGTCACAGAGTTGCAGTCTACTAGACATAAACAGGGTGTAGGGCCAGGTGCAGTGACTCATGCCTGTAATCCCAGCACTTTGGGAGGACAAGGTGGGATGATTGCTTGAGCCCAGGAGTTCGAGACCAGCCTTGGCATTATACAAAAAAATATATATCCAGGAGTGGTGGTGTGTGCCTGCAGTCCCAGCTACTAAGGAAACTGAGATGGAAGAATTGCTTGAGCCCAGGAGGTCGTGGCTGCGATCCCACCACTGCATTCCAACCCAGGTGACAGAGTGATCCCGCCACTGCATTCCAACCTGGGTGAGAGAGTGAGACCCTGCTTCAAAGAGGGGAGGGAGGAAGGGAGGGAGAGAATGGGTAACAGAACCACACATATGCATCTGGATAAACAGGAAGCAGCAGCAATCAAAGAACCTACAGAGGGATCCAGACTGGCTCCACACCCCCAAAATATACCCTTTTGTGACACGGGATAATGTACAGGTCCCCTAAAGAACCTCCCTCATCTACATCAAGCATGGGAAGAATTGCTCCTAGACCCACTGCCATCTGCTCTCCCAAGTTTTCTCTGGTGACCATGGTCTTGGTTGCATGGACACACAGATTGCTTTCACCCCTTTGCTTGACTCCTTCTAGTTGAAATTTCACTTAGACAGCCTGAAGGTTTCCTTCCCTGGGTCTGCCATTAGGATACTTCTTCAGGGTTTCTGTTGGCCTGGTACTTCATATCTCTGGGCCTGACCAGCTCTGTTTCCATCACTAGCCTTGGTTCATGGAACCCCAGTCAGAATTACTGGCCCAGGTCACCTCACTTTCCTGTGAGAAAAGTATAGCAGGACTGAAACAACAAAAAGAAATTGGCTCTGGAGCCAGAAAGAGACCTAATTTTGCATCTTGGCTCCATCTTTCGCTAGTTTGCATCCTTAGCTTCCTTGAAGGTCCATTTTTTAAAAAATATGTAAACTGGAAATAATAGTGTCTTCATAGGGTTGTGGTGAAGATTAGAGATAATGTATTAAAACACAATATAGTACTCAGCACATATTAGATGCTCAATAAAAATCTGTTATAATAATCATAAATCAAGCCAGTGCTTACTTTCATACCTTCAGTTCAATACTGTCTTTGCTGTGACAATGGTCTCTGGAACAGAGTCCCTCCCGTAAATCTGCTTATCTAGGATAACTTCTGTTTAGATACCTTGAAAACAACTTTTTTGCTGAGCCAGGAGGTGCCTGAGCTGTATATCAGTGAGTCATAGCAGATGTAAAAATCCAAGTTGGGATTCTTGTTTGACCACCTGGGGCATAGAGAGTTGAACACGAAGTCAGACACGCTGGATTCAAATCCCAGCTCTGTATCTACTTTCTGGTTATAACACCTTGGAGAAATGTGGTGGCTTCCCTATGCTTCATATACCCCCATTGTAAAATGGAGATAATTGTGATCAACAACGTAGTAAAAAATTCTGGGAAGCGATTGACCAGACACTTCACAAGAGAATGTATCCAAATGACAAAAAATAAAAATAAAGGAAAGGAAAAATACTCTGCTTCATTGATTATCAAAGCATTTTGCTTATAACAGATTTACCAAGGACAGGTTGTTTGACTTAATCATTTGCTTATGTGTGATCATGAATACTTATTTAACCCCCCTCAGCTTTACTATTGTTTTTTCCCAAATGCCAAGACCCATCGTGGGTGGCCTTCCACAGAGGTTAAATCCATAGAGTCATGGGGAGCTCCGCGGGTTGTTTCTTCATACTCGTCACTTCCCTCTTCCCGTCTAGCTTGTACACTCCTCATATAAAAACAGGTGCCTGGCCAGGTGCAGTGGCTTAAGCCTGTAATCCCAGCACTTTGGGAGGCCGAGGTGAGGGGATTGCCCTACCCCACGGGTTTGAGAACAGCCTGGGCAACTTGGCGAGACCTCATCTCTACAATAAATCAGAAAATTAGCTGGATGTGGTAGTACGTACCTGTAGCTCTGGCTACTTGGAAGGCTGAGGTGGAAGGATCACCAGAGCCCAGCAGGTCGACACTGGGGTGACCGTGAACGTGCTACTGCACTTCAGCCTGGGTGACGGAATGAGACTCCAACTCAAAAAAAAAAAAAAAAAAATACAGGTTCTCACTGGATAAGATCAATGCATAGGCACAAATGAAAATGATTTCTCTCAACTCACAACCTTTCTCTTTCTCTGAAATACACCAAATAAGAAAATCTATTAAAGCCTGCAAGCAAGCATTTTGGGCTTTTAAATCTTTTTTCAAAAAATTAAGGAAATGCAGCACTCCAGACATTTCAAATAGGAACTGGCTGTTAAATTCCCTCAGGGCTCAATTCATAAGAACTTGGAGAATAAAACAAAGAAATGCTAACATGACAACAAAAATACGTTCAAATGAAAGAGTCAATGGAGGGGAGTTGACTGTCAAAAGTCTTAGAGGGTCAACATGGAAGGTTGTTTCAAAACTTTTGGAAAAAAATCAATTAAAGGTTAACTTGCCTCTGGGGCAAATTCCAATCTAGGTGCCAGTCACAAGTGAATTAAATTGCTAGGAGCGCTTTTGATAATCAAGAATACATAGTTTAGATAGATTACCTTAAATTATAATCCATAATTTTAAAATAGCCCAATAATCAGCTTTATCGCACTCTACCCAGATTAAGAAAGTGGAGTCTATGAGAGTGGAAAGACCTTTTCAGCTGACTACCCTCCCTCACTATTGGGCACTCTCCCCACTCTACACATGTAAAGCCTGTACTCCCAAACAGAGCACCTGCTGTAAGAGATCGAGCAGCAATTTCACCTGAAGGCTGAAGAAGTTGTTCATCACTTGGGACTGATAGAAACTGACATCTTTGTCTTGTCTGAGGTTCCAGCACAGCTGAGTTCTCATGATAGTCCCAGTTTACAAGCAGTCGAGGGCAAAGAGCAAGTCGGCCTCCATATGAGCTTCCTCCCAATCCTTCTTTTGATCTGTTGGCTCCCCAGTCCATATGTTTTCATTCTCGTTTTAATTTGATGAGGCAGGTGGTCAAGGAGCGCCTCATTCCAGGAAGATGTCAAAAGCATGGGGCAATACTAATCAGCAGAGTTATCCTTAAAGGTTCTACCCTCAGCCTTTCTCTAACTGATCTCAGATGGCGTGGTGACTATGATGTTAATTTAGGATGCCAAGCTTGTGAGCTTATCGATGGACCATGACACTCTCTGAGAAGAGACCAGCCAACCAACATGTTATTAGAGCAGGCTGATTAATAGACAGGGAAGAGATAAGACAGAGTGATAATGTTCCCTCAGCTTTTCAAATTGTCAAAGGAATAAAAGAAATGGCAAGGCAAATGTGTGTGTGTGTATATATATATATATATGTAATTAAAAGTATCCAGGGGATAGAAACAAAGGAAAATCTATTATGTCATAGAAAGGTCTCCAGAGACCTGGGGCAATTTTTTTTAATGAGTCGTTGATGAATGACGGGATAAGGGAATGCTTAGGGAGTTAGAGACTTGTGGTTTTATTTCCTTCTGGGAATAGAAAGTATAGAAGGAGAGGAAGACATCTTACTCATTAGTATTGGAAGCTTGGGGTTGGAGGAAAAAAAGAAATACAATTACTTTAATCTTATAGAAAGGCATGAGATCATGTAAAATAAAGTCTTCACAGAGATGAAAATGATAACTGTTACTGAGGGCTTCCTATATTACAGCCTCCTGGGTTCTTATGCCCACTTCCCAGAAAAGCCAAGATTGAGACAGCTGATATTGCAGTGGAGAAAGAGTTAAATAATCCCAAAGCAGCTGAGCAAGGAAGACAGGAGAGATTTCTGAAGAGTCTCAGAGGTTAGGGATTTCAGGGTAGTTCGGCAGGCAGAGGGCTGGGGAATTGGGATGCTGATTGGTTGAGGAAGAAATCAGAGGTGTTGAGATTATTTTTATATACCTAGTCAGTTTCTGGTGGGGTTCACAGGTCACTGATCTGATTGGCATCAAATGGTCTACCAGAATGCAGAGCCTGAAAAATACCTTCAACATCGGTCTTAGGTTTATGTTATCTAAAGGAGCAATCGGGGAAGTTACAAAGAACAGTGGTTGCAGGAGGGTGAAATCCCTAGTGATCAAAGCTACTCTCATCCTTCTGCAGATCAACCTTCTAGATACATCAAGGAGTCTATGTGACCTACAGCCTACTGTTTTTCAAGAGAAAAAACAAGTTTGTTAATATTAGAGATAACCTTGGTGGCTAAGATATGCATGGAGTGAGGAAAGGTCTAAGAGAAACTTATGATTAGTTATGCTTATGGCCTAACGGAATTCAGCCCCCATCACAATTCTAATCTTATGTCTTTTTGTTAATTCTATATTTACGGTTTCAACTATGGGCCAAGAACTTTTGTTATAATTCTATTCCACACTACCCCATATTCTATCAAGTCTAAAACAAACACATATATATATACAGAGATTGTGTGTGTGTGTGTGTGTGTGTGTGTGTGTGTGTGATCAATGTCACCTTGCAATCACCACAATCCAAAGGGCAGACATGATGTAATTATGTCATTATCTGTGAATGTGTGAACTCATATTACTGTCACTTCAGTTGACATCTGCACATCATTGGCACTGCATATGCTGAGTTCAATTGCTGTTTAAAAATCTTTTGCACTATGACACAGTATTTATATTAAATACTGTTACTTCTCAAGCATAAGAACTGAGCAAAGGGGTGAATGTCAATTTTGCATTAGAAAAGTAAATATTCATCGTAGGAAAGAAATGTCATCTTTTCTTTCAAAGCAATAACCAAAAACTCTTAATAAAGATGAAAACTACCAATACGTAGACTAAGTTGTGCTTCATTTTGTTTCTGAGATACATGTAAAATAATTGTCTCTTACATGCCAATTCACAATGAAAGTGGAGGCAGGGAAAATTGCCAAATCCCCCGGAATAGGTTAATGACATTTCCAAATGTAGAGAGCCCAATTTAACTCACTCATGATTAGCAGTGTTATGCTTTGTTTTTTTCTCAGTGGTACATAAAATAATGATGCATCTCCTGTCTGATGGCCCTCAGATTCAATTAACTAGGGTATCACCACATCTTTTCTTCCAATGAGAAAACAGAGGCTCAGGTAAGTTGGATTAATTTTCCCAAAGCCCATTGAAAGCACATTCTTAAAGACATCACTAAAAATTAGGTCAGTCTGATTCCAGAACTTGTGATCTTAACCATGATGATAAACTACTCCCCCAAATGGGAAAGAAGATGGACACAATCCTTTGAAAAATTAAGTCCGATCACGTCACTTCTCTTTACGATGGATTTTCATCTCACAGTAAAAGCTGAAGTCCTTACAAGAATTTACGGCATCTTACAAGATCTGCGGTCCCCGTCTCGCCTCCTTGCCATGACCTCTCTATCTCATCTCCTTCTATTCTCCTTTCTGTTCCTTACTTTGTTCCAGTCCCATTGACTTCTTGCTTTTCCCTTCCATGCTAGCAAGATTGCTTCCACTTCAAATATGTTCCTGACTAAGGACCTTTGCACCTGATGTTCTCACTACCTAGAACATCTCCCCACCACATCTCTCCATTTGGCCTACTCTCTCATTCTTTCATTGTCTGCTCAAACGTCACCACATTAGAGAGGCCCTCTCTGACCACTCTATCTAAAATAACATCACTCTGTTTCATCTGATATCTTTTCTACTCCCTTTAACGTGCTTTATTTTCTCCACAGCATATTTCTATATGAAATATTATATATGATTTTTTTCAATTGCTTATTGTTTGCAACAATGTAAGTAAGCTTCAGAAGGCAGAACTTTTTTTAATACATTTCTGTATCTGTGGAGACAGCAGGCACTCAATAAGTGAATGAAAAAAAATGAATGAATTTTCCTCTGACAAAGTTAGTGCACCATATTTCCCTTCTGTTTTTCTT
Organism: Tarsius wallacei; assembly: GCA_963574415.1. Taxonomy (NCBI): domain Eukaryota; kingdom Metazoa; phylum Chordata; class Mammalia; order Primates; family Tarsiidae; genus Tarsius; species Tarsius wallacei. The sequence continues at coordinate 3,557 of CAUYQG010180754.1, read as the reverse complement.
TTGATATAGAAAAATTACATAAATCGGCATCTGTAAGTTAGTAATTTTGTTTTTTACTCCATTTGGGAGATTAATAGGAGGTGACACACTTGCAATAGAATGTTTTTCAGTGCAAATTCCAGAGCAAGGCCACCTGGATTTTAATGCAGGCTCTACCACTCACCTATGACACTCGTGAAAATTACTCAACCCTTCTGAGTTCTCATTTTTCTCATCTGTAAGACTGAGATAATAATAGTGTAGGGTTTGCTTTCGAGGATTCTTATAAGAATTAAATAATAGAGGGATTAACATTTGCCAAGTATTAGACAAAATAATTTTTTTTTTAGTAGCCATTTATTTTCAACCTGTGTCACAGGAACTAGTAAGAAGAAGAGGGCTCTTGATTGGGGGAAATCTTTCCTCCCAAAGAGATATTTGGCAATATTCGAGTCATTTTGGTCATCACAACCAGGGAAGGGGTGGGGAGTGCTATGGAATTTGCGGATAAAAAACCAAGGATGCTGCTAGACAGCTGACGAGGCATGGGGGACCCTCCGCAAAAAAGAGTCATCAAGTCCAATGTCAATAATGTCGTTGATGAGAAACCAGGGTAGAGAATATGAAGTAAGGCATTTAAAGGGGAAATTTAGGCCAAGCAGGGTGGTTCGCGTCTGTAATCCCAGCACTTTGGAAGGCCAAGGCAAGAGGATTACTTGAGGCCAGGAGTTCAAGACCATCCCAGGCAACATAGCGAGGACCCCGTCTCTGGGCATGGTGGTGCATGCCTGTGATCTCAGCTACTCGGGAGGCTGAGGTGTGAGGATCATTTGAGCCCAGGAGTTCAAGGCTGCAGTGAGCTATGATTGCATCCCTGTCATCCAGCCTGAACAGCAGAGTAAGAACTTGTCTCTAAAAAAAAAAGGGTGGAGGACTTTTTAAAATCCCCACCATTTCATCTGTCATGCCTCAGAAAGAGCTTAGAGGCCGGGCACGGTGGCTCAAGCTTGTAATCCCAGCACTTTGGGAGGCCGAGGCAAGAGGATTGCCTGAGTTCAGGGGTTCGAGACCAACCTGGGCAACTTGGTGAGACCTTGTCTCTACAATAAATCCAAAAAAAAAAAAAGAAAAGAAAATTAGCCGGGCGTGGTAGTGCATGCCTGTTATTCCAGCTACTTGGAAGGCTGAGACAGAAGGATCACCTGAGCCCAGCAGTCCAACGCTGAGCAGTTGCCGTGAGCGTGCCACTGCACTCCAGCCTGTGTGACAGAGTGAGACTTCGACTCAAAAAAAAAAAGAGCTTAGAGATCAAAATCCACACTCCTGTTACCCCCACTCTGAAGGCCTGTCCTTAAATGTCTTCTTACCATTGCCTTTTCTGATTCAAGGCCAAACAGATGCAGCAGGTGTTGCTGTCCACACCTCAGGATTCCCAGGCAATTGCCTTCGAAGACGCTTGGTTGACCTTGTCAGTTCTGAATCAGTCCACTAGAGGGCAGAAGAACACTACCAGTCATTCAGCATTTGGGTGCCAGACAAGTTTTCAGAAATACAAATCTTAATAAAATGCTAAATTATTCCCGACCCCTAAAATAGAAACTTCCCAGGAAGTTTATGAAAGATCTCTATAGGTATACAATTTAGCAGGCTGATTCACGTTTTTCACTCGATTGTCATCACCCTCAAACTGTAAAGTATCACGATAATTCAACCCAATCAATGGCCATGGATGATATCACGACTAGTATGACGATATTATGATAATATATTATGAGTATATTGGTAAAACTCTTTCTCTGTTGAAGATTTAATTATGTTGTAAGTTACATCATAAATCAAATTTATTTATTTTTTTTTTTTGCTTTTTTTTAACTTTAAATTTTTTTTACTTTTAAATTGTGGGGTACATTTCAGGGTTAGGTATACAAATATTCACTGTGCAGGCACCCTTGCTGATGAGGTGTGCCCCCCCTTCCCCAGGCAGATTTCCACTACTGTCAACCCCACCTCCCTACGCAGTTTCAGAGCTCAAATCACTCTATAAAAGAGGACTGGACAATCAAATTGATTTAAATGATCTTCCCCACCATCAGTTAAGCACAAAATGAGCATAAATTGAAACCTTAAAGTGAACTCCAAACTGGAATAGATAGCATTATTTTGTGAACTCTGAACCAAACACACCCAAAGTATCAATGTTCATTGTCTTTAAAATACGGCATTAAAGTTAATCTAAATGACTAAAAGGATATTACAACATCATCACTAAATATTTAGACATAACTCAATCCCACACATGCAAGTTTAGGATAAAAGTACTGAGGAAAAGTTAAAGGAAACTTTAGAGAAGAAAAGATGAAAAAATTATTTAAAAGAACAGTGTGCCCAGATGTTTTCCCTTTCAACTAAAAATTAACAAAAGTGTGGATACAAGTATTTCACAAGTGATTTCTAAATGTATCCTTGTAATCCTCCAAGTTGTCCATAATTAGCTCTAAAGATGTTGCAAAATTCTGTTCAAAAATCATTTTTATCTTTTAAAACTTACACACACATGCACATCTACACACACACACACACACACACACACACACACACACCCCTTGTGAATATTTTGACATGGAGCCGAAAGGGTGAGTGATGTCAAGTCAGCCAATGAGAGTAGAAATGACTAACTCAGAAATGTGAAGTATCACACGTGACATCTGCAACTCCTTGTGGTGGAGGGTCCCCCATGCCTTACCGACTATCTAGCAGCATCCTTGACTTTTTACCCACTAGATGCTGTAGCACCCCCCAACCCTGTCCCTAGTTGAGATAACCAAAATGTCTCTAGCATTGCCAAATATCCTTTTAGGAGGAAGAATTTTCCCCAGTTGAGATCACACATTTTAGGAGACTGCATAAAATACTGGTTCACTGTTTAAGTCTGACATTAGACTATTTGGATTTGAGAACTGCCTCTACAAGTTAATAGTTTTGAAGCTCTGGGAAAATAATATGGCATCCTGTACCACAACTGAAAAATAAAATGTCATTGTATACACGAGTGCATGTAGAACAGTGCTTGGCATGTATGAACTCTGCATAAGTGTTGCCTATTATAGTTATCCTTCCCTTTAATAGTTATCCTTCCCTTTAAACCAAGAGATAATATCTATTCTATTTTCCACCAGACATGCCTCTTTTTCTAAAGTATCACTAAATCATTTTATTCTTCCAGAAAATCAGCAGACTGAACATATTGGACTTCATGGAACCTGAGAAATAGGAAAACTTGGCTCAGTGTCTGAGTCATCCCGTCACAATAGAGGCAAGCCTCATGCTTTTCTTTTCCTTTTTTTCCCATTCCTCCATATGCCCACTCCACCTTAAAAAGAAAAAAAAAAAAAAAGTAAGCAACAGGTGCAAATGAGGGAGAGAGAAAAAGTCATTTTTTTCTTTTTTCTTTTTTTTTTTTTTGAGTTGGAGTCTCACTCTGTCGCCCAGACTGGAGTGCAGTGGCTGCTCCCGGCCACCGCAGCCTCGACCTGCTGGGCTCCGGCGATCCTTCCGCCTCAGCCTTCCAAGGAGCTGGA
>CAUYQG010180752.1:0-12076 GCA_963574415.1 Tarsius wallacei | reverse complement strand
GTCAACCTGGGGAGGTTGTGTGGTGTATGAAAGTCTCTACGTTTCATTTAGGTTATTGAGTTTGTTTCCATATAGGTGTACATAGTAATCTCTGATAATCTTTTGTATTTCTTTGGGGTCAGTTGTGAGTTAATCTTTTGTATTTCTGATTGTGTTTATTTGGGCTTTTTCGCTCTTGTTATTGGTCATTCTGGCTAGAAGTCCATCAATCTTGTTAATTCTTTCAAAGAACCAGTTGATGTTTTCTATGATATTTTTGTCTTCTATGTCCCATATCATTATGTAGTGTCCCTTTGTATCTTTTTAAATTTTTGATAGCTTAAAGGTTGCTTTGTCTGATATTAAGATTGCAACTCCTGCCTTCTTTAGTGATCCATTTGCTTGGAAGCTCGTTTTTCATCCTTTAACTTTGAGTCTGTGTGCATTCCTTGTAGTGAGATGAGTCTCCAGGATGCAGCATATAATTGGGTCATGGTTTCTTATCCAGTTTGCCATTCTGTGTCTTTTCAGTGGTGCATTTAGTCCATTCACATCAGGCTGATTACTGTCATGTGGCATATAGACCAATGGAACAGGGTAGAGATTCCAGAAGCAGAGCCTCAATTTCTCAAACAACTCATCTTTGACAAAACCTCCAACAACCACCACTAGGTAGAGGAGAATCTGTTCAGTAAAAGGTGCTGGGAAAACTGGCTGATCACATGCAAAAGATTGAAACAGGACCCCTACCTATCACCATACACAAAAATTAAATCTAAATGGATCAAAGACTTAAAAGTAAAACCTCAAACTATAAGAATCTTAGAAATGCAGGGGACACCCTTATAGAAGTTGGAACTGGCAACCAATTCCTACTCAGAACCCTAAGTGTCCATACCATTAGAAATAAGTTAGACAAGTGAGACCTCATCAAACTGACGAGCTTCTGCAAAGCAAAATAAACTGTCAAAAGAGCAGGAAGACAGCTGACAGAATGGGAAAAAATATTTGCCAACTGTATATCTGACAAAGGCCTAACATCTAGGATCTACAAGGAACTCAAATGTGCTGAAAGGAAAAAAAGAAATAGTTCCATTAAAAAGTGGGCAGCCGGGCTCATTGGCTCAGCCTGTAATCCCGCGCTTTGGGAGGCCGAGGTGAGTGAATTGCCTGAGCCCGCGGGTTCGAGACCCGCCTGGGCAACTTGGTGAGACCTCATCTCTACAATAAATAAAAAAAAAATAGTCGGGTGTGGTAGTGCGTGCCTGTAGTTCCAGCTACTTGGAAGATTGAGATGGAAGAATCGCCGGAGCCCAGCAGGTCGAGGCTGCGGTGGCCGGGAGCGGCCACTGCACTCCAGTCTGGGCAACAGAGTGAGACTCCAACTCAGAAAAATTAAAAATAAAAATAAATAAATAAATAAAAAGTGGGCAAAAGACATAAATAGACACTTCTCAAAAGAAGATACATGGGCATCCAACAGACCCATGAAAAAGTGCTCAGCCTCACTCATCGTCAGTGAAATGCAAATCAAAACCACATTGAGATACCACCTAACCTCAGTAAGAATGACCATCATTAACAAAACAAACAACAACAGATGCTGGTGAGGATGCAGAGAAAAAGGAACACTTCTACATTGCTGGTGGGAATGCAAACTGGTGCAACTTCTTTGGAAGACAGTGTGGTGATTTCTGAAAGAACCAGAAATTGACTTTCCATATGACCCAGCAATTCCCCTATTGGGAATATACCTGGAGGAACTCAAATCATTCTACAAAAAAGATACCTACACACGCATGTTTGTTGCAGCTCTATTCACAATAGCAAAAACATAGAACCAACCATACTGTCTGTCAAAGCTGGACTGGATAAAAAATGTGATACATAAACACAATGAAATATTATGCAGCCATAAAGAAGGACAAACATATGGACTTCGCAGCAACTTGGATGGATTTAGAATCGATCATACTCAGTGATCTATCACAGAAACAAAGAACAGAGTATCATAGATTCTCACTCATCATAAGTGGACCTTGAACAATTATCATAATACTATAAGAAAGGGATTGGCAGTAGTGGGAAACTGCCAGGGTAGGGGAGGTAGGATTGGCTGTTGAGGGAAACTGCTAGGGGAGGAAGGGGCACATCTCATCATCAAGGGTACCTGCATAATCAACTTTTGTATATCTAACCCTGAATTGTACCCCACATCTTTAAAAAAAAGATGTATTAGCTTTAAAGCATTTACAGAAAGAACTCCATGAGAGTTAAAAAAAAAAATGAACTCATCTTTCATGAAGTTCTTACATGAAGAAACAAAAAGACTCTCAAGCCATGTCCCTCCTTACTCTCTCAACATATTTGAACCTTCTTAGGAGGCTGCCTTTTCTCTCCAAAGCCTCATTATATAAGTATTAAATCTTTTCATACCCTCCTGGCACTTGTGTGATACCAGAAAATTTGTATCATGCAACCACATTCTTTGAACATAACACAATAAAATTAGACATTAGTAATAAGAAAAGTATCTACCTCCAAGAAAAATTAAAGAATCAAAAATTATATCTCTAAGTAACTATTGGTGAAAACAATTTCTATTATTAGAAAAACTTAAAATATATGAAAACTTATTTATTATAAGAAAAATTTATAATAAAATATACGAAAATGTATAATAAGATATATGAAGTATCTAGAACTGACTGCTGAAAAATAATTTCTTTAGAAATTTTGCATTATAAGATCCTTAGGTACTGTATTAATGTACTTATAAATACATAGTTAGAACTTCATATTCACACATTTTAAAAATAAAAAAAAATAACCTGAATATTCAAGTCAAGAAGCTAGAAAAAAATAAGAAAGTATATTTAAAAATATAAAAAGAAGAAAAATAGCAAAAATAATTGTAGAGATTATTTACAAAGAAAAGTAGCACAGAGAAACAGAAAAATAAAATCTAGTTATGTTTAATAAAGGCAAAATAGTCAAACTTCCTTTGAAATTGATAAAGATAAAAGAAACAATAGGAAATTTATTATATTCAGAATTCGAAAGCTGACCAAAGAACAATATATTCAGTAATGGAGCTACAGATAAAAATTGTAAAGTAATGAAAGACTCATGAATAACTTCCTACCAATAAACCTAAATATTTAGATGAAAACAAAAATTCAGAGAATAATATGCATTTCCATATGGCTTAAGAAAAATAGATATCTCAGTTCTACTTAGAAGAAAGTAACAGGTTTTGATGATTTTTTGAATTTTTTCAAATCTTCAAGAAACAGAAAAATTCTAACTTTTAAACTTATCTAAAAACAGAAAAATAAGCAAACTTTCAATATTTTTATGAGACCACTGCAAATTTGGTACTGTACAAAAATAATATTAGAAATATATATCAGCCGGGCTCGGTGGCTCAGCCTGTAATCCCGCGCCTTTGGGAGGCTGAGGTGAGTGAATTGCCTGAGCCCGTGGGTTCGAGACCCGCCTGGGCAACTTGGTGAGACCTCATATCTACAATAAATCAAAAAAAAAAAAAAAATTAGCCGGGTGTGGTAGCACGCGCCTGTAGTTCCAGCTACTCGGAAGGCTGAGGTGGAAGGATCACCGGAGCCCAGCAGGTCGAGGCTGCGGTGGCCAGGAGCGGCCACTGCACTCCAGTCTGGGCGACAGAGTGAGACTCCAACTCAAAAAAAAAAAAAAAAAAAGAAATATATATCACTGATGAATATCAATTCAAAAATTCTAAATAGAATATTAGCATTCTAAATCTGACAATCTAGTATACACAGATATACACAGTAAAGATTATTTCAAGATTAAAGAAATGTTTAATTTCAGAAAATGTAATGATGCAATCTACTGTTTAAACACATAATGAGCCGGGCTCGGTGCCTGAGCCCGCGGGTTCGAGACCCGCCTGGGCAACTTGGCGAGACCTCATCTCTACAATAAATCAACCGGGCGTGGTAGCACGTGCCTGTAATTCCAGCTACTCGGAAGGATCGTCGGAGTCCAGCAGGTCGAGGCTGCGGTGGCCGGGAGCGGCCACTGCACTCCACTCTAGGCAACAGAGTGAGACTCCAACTCAAAAAAAAAACAAAACACATAATGGAGGATAAAAAAAATTTATGATAATCTTAATAGTTTCAAAAAAGGAATTTGATTAAACACTTTAAAGTTTTTACAAAAATATTATTATGAAGCAAATAAGCTAACATAAATAATTCTTAGCAAACAAAAAATAGAAAGGGACCTTTCAAACATCAGAAAATATGCTTACTCAAATCCTACAGCACATAAAAATACATATGTTACCCAGAAAATTATAAAAGTCAGACAGTGTCAAAATATGTGAAGAAATCAGAATTCTCAATGACAGCAAGAATACTTAGAAAAGCAGTTCAGCAACATCTAATAAACTTCCTGATACACATATAATGGATCCAAAAGTTTTAGTTCTAGATATGTGATAGAGAATTCATTATACAAGACCAAGAACATAAAGTATATATGCATGATCTCACTAAGAAATATTGGGGGAAATTAAATGTTAATCCCAAATGGTGGGCGTGTACATTATGGTATTATTCTTATCATGTGTTACTATTCAATGAATTATTTGGGTTATTAGTTTCTAAAAGAATAACACACACTTAAGTGAAAAAATTAAGTTCCATCTCTTAAAACAGAAAACTACTGAAGAATAATTAAAATATAATAAAAATAACACAAAATATAGAAATATATGACACAATAATGTGGACATACAGACATGTAGTTGACATGTTAAAAATTGGACCACAAAGATAAAAGACAACTTCAAAACAGTAATTCCCTCTGAGGAGGGAGGGTGGGAACAGAGAATTGAAGGCTCTAAATTTATCTGTGATGTTTTACATTATTTTTTAAAAAACAGAAAGGAATATGTCAAAACATCAATAGTTATTATTTCTTGGTGGAATATTTATACATGAAATAAAATAAATTAGTATTATGAATGATTGTAAGAATAAGCTAAGTCCCCCTTTTTCTGATATGAAAATGGAAATTGAGACCGTAAGATCAGAAAAATAGTAGCAGAACTAGGATAATAAATCTATTTTTTCCTAACTTCAAATTCTGTGTGTGTGTGTGTGTGTGTGTGTGTGTGTGTGTGTGTAAAATAACATTAGCTTAAATCAACAAGATTTTGTGTGGTATTTTAATTAGATTCAACAAAAATATTTTACTTCTATTCAGATTTTATTTTTCCCCTTTGATAAGGTCCACAGCATCTCTTTTTTCTCACTTGTTTTATTTTGCCCTATGATAATAATAATTCTTTACATGTCTGACTTTCCTACTGTAAGAGTTCTTGGATTTCAGGGATCATATCATGATCACCTTTTTATCTGCATTCATCATAGGGTCTTATGCACAAAAGACAGTCAATGTATGCTTGCTGAATCAAATACATGGGTTTATTCATCCAACATGCTGAACAAATACGTTTTGAACATCCATTATATATCAGGTACTGTGCCATTCACTGCACTAATTGTCACACATAAAATAGGTAAGGTTGAAACATTAAACAAAACATAAGCTCTAAAGACTTATTTAGATGCTTTTCCATTGGCGTTCATCTTGGAGTTTCTGTTACCATTGCTAACCTATTTTGATAGGAATAATTTCAAACACATAAAAACATTAGACAGTGTTGGGCTTTTTTGTCAGAGTGATGAGCTGAATCAAAAGAGAAGTTAAGTATTGGCACAATTTTACCTCAAATACTCCACTTGTTTTTGATGAATTTACATTATGAAAAAATTCAGAGTATCAGAGACAAACTAGTTAATATCAACATAAAAATATGTATGCCCCTTTTTCATTCTCATCCTTTAAAAATATTAAGTATTTTTAAATTTTTATTAAAAATATTAATAAATATTTTAAAAGATATTGACAGCAATGATATCTTTAAATTTTTTCCGTTTCAAATGGAAGTTTATTTCTGGGTGAGAAGAAGTAAGCACATTGTATCCTATCTCTCCCACTAAACACAGCTATACAAAGTGGAAATAATGCATGGAGCAGCTATTTAAGCAATGGAAAGTTCGTAATAGCTGCAAGATTAGGAAAGACTGGAATTCAAAATGCCATCAAACTATTGATTAGTATATCTTTGTTTTCTTTTTGTCTTTACAATCTCAACTCAATAAAAACTTAAAACTGGCAGAGACACTTCTAGCAGTTTTCTACTTCTGGTTCAAATAGAGAAAAAGGTTTCCTAATAGCGAAAATGGGTGAAATCCTTCCTTTTTTTTCTTCCATTCTTTCCCACTCCAGCCCTGAAACAACCCACAGGCAGTGATGGCACCAAAGTGGCAGAAATAGAAGCCTACAGAAGCTTAAAATTCTGAGGGAAAATGAGCTTCCTTTATGAAAAGAAAAAAGAAAAATTGTGATCTCAAATGGGTCAAAACTCCACTGTTTATTTTTTATGTGTATCCTTTTATTGCATGGTCCAAGATGCATGTATAATCCTGGCAAATGTATGGTAGGCCAGAGTAAGTAAAATCTCAGTTTTATGGCCAGAGCACAGAAAAGGGTAGGAACATGGAACCATAAAGTATTGGAGAAATAAAAGATTGGAAAAAGGTTATGAAACGGTAGGAACATGGAACCATAAAGTATTGGAGAAATAAAAGATTGGAAAAAGATTATGAAAGTGACCCTGTAAGTAGCTTTTGAAATTTCAGCTTCACTTCTAAGCTGTGTGTACATGAATCTGATTTTAATGGCTTTCCATAAAGTTTGAGAACAGAACAATGAAATAGATTGCCACTCAGGTCCCAAACTGGCCACTCAGTGGGGCAACCATGGAACAGATATGCTTACCATTACAAAAACTTTAAAAATGGAACTGACATCAAAATCACAATCGCAGAAGATTAATAAGACTAGTCAAAACTTGTAGCCTGAATCTAGCATGTCAAGGGCCTGCTCAAGAGTTTTTGCTTTTGTTTTTCAAGTTAAATTAACATTTTTATAGAACTTAAACAAGACCCAGAGTTTTATAAAATAATATTCAAAATGTCCAGGAGACAATCTAAACTTGCTTAGTAAACTAAGAACTAGGAAGAGACAACAATAAATGTCAATGTCAAGATGTTAGAATTATTTCACAAAAGACTTTAAAGTAGCTATAAAAATACATCAATATTTTATAGTGAGTGCTTTTGAAACAAACAGAAACATGATAAATTTCAGCAAGGAAAGAGAAGATATAAAAAACCAAATGGAATTTTAAGAACAAAAAAGAATCTATTTTTTTTTAATATGGTCAAGCTCAATAGACCATATTAATGATAGAAAGAGTCAGAGAACCTGAACATGAGTCAAAAAAAGAGCATTCAGAAAAGTTAAAAGAAAAAAGTTTGAAAAAATGAGCCTGTGAGACAATAACAAATTCTAAATATTCATATTATTATAATCTAAGAGAGGAGGAAAAAAACCTGCAGGGTAAAAAAAATATATTCTTAGAAAATAGGGAATGAAAACTTCACAAGTTGGTGAAAGGAATAAACTTACCAACCTAAATTGAAGGAGCACCAAACTGGATAAACACAAAATATTCTATACCCAAACACATTATAATCAAATTGCTGAGAACTAAAGAAATAAAAGCATTATAAAGGCAATCTCATATTACCTAGAGGGAAACAATGATTCAAATGTCTTTGGATTTCTCATGGAGGCAGAAAAAAAATGGAACAATATTTTTAAAGTGATGAAAGAAAAAAACTATCAACAAGAATTCTATAGCCCACAAAATATTTCTAGAGATGAAAGTGAAATAGAGACATTCTTAGATTAAAGACACATAGAGGAGTATTCCTTATCATCAGACTCATTCTAAAAGAATTACTAAAGATAACTTTTCCAAACAGAAATCAAATGATATCAGAAAAAATTAGAACATCAGAAATGAAGGAGAAACACAGAAATATCTAATACCTTGGAGAATACAATGGAATATTCTTCTTGCTTTACGTTTCATTAAACATATTTGAAGGCTAAAAGTAACAAATATAACATTGCCTAATAAGATTTTTAATATATAATACAACAGTAATACAAAAGAAGGACAGTAAAAGACCCATATAGTGGTTAAGTTTTCTACATTGCTTTTGGAGTGATAAAATGTTAAATCAATTAAACTATGCAAATTTAAAAAGTAAATTTTAATATCTAGAAAAAACAGAGAAAAATGTTCAAAAACCTTACACTATATAAACTAAGATTTAATATTAAAATATATCCAAATAACTAGAAACAAGTCAGAAGAGAGAAAACAAAGATATGAAAAACAGATTAAACAAACTGAAAACAATAAAGTGGAAGATTTAAATCCAAAGATATAAAATTACATTAAATATAAATGGTTTTAAAACATTATATAGGTCAAAAGTTTTTGAAAAACATATATCTTGGAAACCAAATTTTAAAAAAGTGATGGGGACTGTAAACAGAGTTAGACAAAACAGAACATAGAGCAAAAAAAAGTACCAGGGAAAAACTATGAATCTTACATAATTAATCATTTTAGGATTGATTCACAAAAAAAGACAAAACAATCTTAAATGTGCCAACAAATAATAATAAAGTTTCAAAATGTCTGCAGCAAAATTGACAGAACTGAAAGGAGGAAAGATTAATTCACAATTATTATTGAAGACTTCAATTCTTCTTTCCCAATAATTAATAGAAATAACAGAAAAAAATCAATAAAGATATAGAAGAACTGAACAGCAATGTAAACCACCTGGACCCACTTGATATTTAAATAACACTTTACACAATGGCAGAATACACTTTATTTTCAAGTGAAGATAGAACAGTCACCAAAATAACTTGTAATCTGAGTCAAAAAAAAGTCTTACTAAATTTAAAAGATAAATAAATCATTCAAAATATGCTTTCTGACAACAAAGGAATGAGACTAGAAGTAAAAATACAAGGATAAAAGCAAAATTCACCAAAAAAAAGGAAATTAAACAATATACTTTTAAATAATGCATGGGCCAAAAAAGAAATACAAGGAAGGTGATAACATTTTGAGCTGAATAAAAATGAAAATAAAATTTATTAAATTTGTAGGTCACTGCTACAAGAAGTGCTAAAAGAAAATTTTGTATTAATTATTTATGTTAGAAAAGATCTCAAATCATTAATTGAAGATGTCACATTTAAAGGAATAGAAAAACATGCCAAAACACAGCAGATGAATAAACAATAAAGATAAGAGTAAGAATCAATAAACAATAAAAAATAAATCCAAAATCTGGTTATTTGTTTTATTTATTTATTTATTTTAAAGATGTGGGGTACAATTCAGGGTTAGGTATACAAATGTTAATTATGCGGGTACCCCTGTTGATGAGGTGTGCCCCTTCCTCCCCTGGCAGTTTCCCTCAACTGCCAATCCCACACCGCCTCCCCTGACAGTTTCCCACTACTGCCAATCTCTTTCTTACAGTATCATGATACTTGTTCAAGGTCTGCTTATGAGTGAGAACATGTGGTACCCTGTTCTTTGTTTCTGTGATAGATCACTGAGTATGATAGACTCTAAATCCATCCATGTTGCTGCAAAGTCCATATGTTTTGTCCTTCTTTATGACTGCATGATATTCGATTGTGTATATGCACCACTTTTTTTATCCAGCCCAGATTCAATGGGCAGCTTGGTTGGTTCCGTGTTTTTGCTATTGTGAATAGAGCTACAACAAACATGCATGTGCAGGTATCTTTTTTGTTGAATGATTTGAGTTCCTCTGGGTATATTCTCAATAGGGGGATTGCTTGGTCACATGGAAGGTCAATTTCTAGTTCTTTCAGAAATCACACTGTCTTCCAAAGAAGTTGCACTAGTTTGCATTCCCACCAGCAGTGTAGAAGTGTTCCTTTTTCTCTGCATTCTCACCAGCATCTGTTGTTGTTTGTTTTGTTAATGATGGCCATTCTTACTGGGGTTAGGTGGTATCTCAATGTGGTTTTGATTTGCATTTCTCTGATGATTAGTGAGGGCTGAGCACTTTTTCATGTGTCTGTTGGCTGCCTGTATGTATATCTTCTTTTGGGAAGAGTCTATTCATGTCTTTTGTCCTCTTTAATGGGGCTGTTTGTTTTTTTCCTTTTGGCACGTTTGCGTTCCTTGTAGATCCTAGATGTCAGGCCTTTGTCAGATATACAGTTGGCAAATATAAAATCTGGTAATTTTAAAAGACTAATAAAGTTGATAAATCTATAGCAAAATTAACAAAGGAAAAAGAATACACAAATTACCAGCATCAGGAATGAAAACTGGGCTATCATTACAGATCCTGCAGCTATTAAATGGTTAATAGAGAATATTACTATCAACTCTACATATAAATTCAACAACATGAATGTCATAGACATTCAAAAGTCAAAATTTTTAAGAATTCAAATTTTCAAAGATCAAACAACATGTAATAGATAATATAAATAATACCATAACTATTAAAGAAATTGAGTATGTAGTTCCAAACTTTCTGAAAAAGAAATAAACAGGCCCAGATGATTTTCCTGGCAAATTCCAACAAATATTTTAAGAAGAATAAACACCAATTCCACATCATCTTTTTTTAAAAATAGAGGTGGAGGAAACACTTTCATAGGACCTGCATTACTCTGATTCTAAAACTAGCAAAGACAGTTTTTTTAAAAAATGTTATAACATTAATATACTATAACTCTTCAGCAAACTCTTTAAACAGTACTCTTTAACAAAATATCAGCAAAGCCAATCCAGCAATATGTAAAGGGAGTGGTTAATCATGCCCAATGGGGTTTACCCTGAGAATGAGAGGCTAGTTCAATATTCAGAAATTAATCAATGTGACCTACCATCTTAATAGGCCAATGAAGACAAACCACATAATCATAATAATTGATGCATAAATAGCATTTGAAGAAATTAAATATCCACTGATAATTGAATCTCTCATCAAATTAGGAATAAAGGAAACTTCCTCAACCTGATCCATTAAAAAAAAATGTTGCTATCTTCATACTAAATAGTGAGAGATTGAATGTTTTTTTCCTGAGATCAGGAGCAAGGAAAAGATATTCATATTAAGCTGTTCAAGATTGTCTTGGGGGATTCTAAACAGTGCAATTAAGGAATAAAAAAATAAAAGCACAAAATAGGCATGCAGATCGGTAAGGACTAAATAAAGCTTTTCCTATTCACCAATGACCTTACTTTCTACATAAAAAATCTCAAGAAATCCATAAAAATAGTTCTAGAGCTAATAAATGAATTTAGCATGGCTGTAGTATATAAAAAATAATTGTGTTACACTATATCAGCAATTAATAATTATAAACTAAAATTTTAAAACTAAGACCATTTATAGCACTTTCAAAAATTAAATAACTGCACATAAATATAATAAACTTGTATAGTATCTCTATGCTCTAAAAAAAACTCAACAAACAAAATCATAAACGAGCTAAATAAATGTAGAAACCGAAGAATACTTACAGATTGGATGACTCAACACAGCCAATTCTTTTCAGAATGATCTATATACTTAAGCAATTGCAATCAATTTTTAATTTTTTTAATTTTAATTTTTTTTTTTTGAGTTGGAGTCTCACTCCGTCGCCCAGACTGGAGTGCAGTGGCGGCTCCCGGCCACCGCAGCCCCGACCTGCTGGGCTCCGGCGATCCTTCCGCCTCAGCCTTCCAAGTAGCTGGAACCACAGGCACGTGCCACCATGCCCAGCTAATTTTTCTTGACATTGTAGAGATGAGGTCTCTCCAAGTTGCCCAGGCTGGTCTCAAACCCGTGAATTAAGGCAATCCTCTCCCCTCGGCCTCCCAAAGTGCTGGGATTATAGGTGTGAGCCACCGCACCTGGCCTACATCCCACAATTTTTATTTTGTTTTGTTTTGTTTTTTGAGTTGGAGTTTCACACTGTCGCCCAGACTGGAGTGCAGCGGCCGCTCGCGGCCACCGCAGCCTGGACCTGCTGGGCTCTGGCGATCCTTCCGCCTCAGCCTTCCGAG
>CAUYQG010180740.1:0-27225 GCA_963574415.1 Tarsius wallacei | reverse complement strand
TTGTCATTTCATCTTCTTCATAAAGATTTTCTCAGAACAAGTTCAACTTATCAATCTTTTCTATTACAGATGCTTTTAAGTTGTGTAGTTCTATAATGTTTTCTCCATTTTTAAAAAGTTTTATAGTTTTTTATTTTATACTTAATTCTGTGGTCCATTTGGAGTTAATTTTTGTGTAAGATGTGAGCTTAGGTTGAGCTTGATTTTTTTTTTTTGCCTATGACTATCCAATTGCTCTACCATTTTTTGTTGGAAAACAGGTCTACATTATATCAGTGTTAGGAAAATGTTACCCTTCTATCTGGGCTTGAGATGTTGCACTGCTGTTCTGTAGTGGTGGTGTTCATAGTGAGAGGCCTAAAGAACTATGAACTCCTGTGAAGGAAGATTCTAATCCATGTTAGCACTCTGTGGAGGACATTACTTCTAAGGGTTCTCAAGTGACTCAAAACTCAGACCAGGCATGTCCTAGCAACCATTTACTGTAGAACATTATCCTTTCATCGGGGTAGAATGAGATGACTTGACGGGTCTAATTCCAAACAGAAAGGCCTTCAAGTTCACTATAAAATCAACAGCACAGGCAAGCAGACCTCTGGCTCCAGGGCCTGTGGGCCAGTAACCAGCCAGTGACCCCCCCAGGTGGTCTCAGGGTAGCCTCCATGACTCAGAGGCCACAGCACAGGTAAACAGCATAGTCTAGTCAACTGGTTGATAGAATGAAACATTCTCTCCAACATCTGCTTATGCACTAGGTTTTCTCAAATGTTAGCAAACTAACTTACCCCAGTCTCAACGATCTTGGCTTCTCTATTACTTCCCATTCAAAGGTCCTTCCTCTCAGTTGTCACAATAAAAGGTATAGGAATGTATTATTTTCCAACTCTAGTGCTAAAAATTTTCAGTAGCAGTCAAATAAAATATACACCATCACTGATCAAAAATCAAGAAATACCATTTCTTGGAAAGGTTTCAATTTAATTGCTCTTTGGACAATTGCAAACCAGCTAAAGTACCAGGGGAGCAGTGAGCCGCATTGGAAACAGTGCCAGATTATAGCTCACAGGTCAGGAATCTGGTCTCGTCCTCATTAGCTGTGGGATGGCAGGGAAAGCCCTTGACCTCTTTGTATTTCCATTTTCCTTTCCTCAAAATGGCAATAAGACTTGTCTTACCTACTTCACTGTGCCATTGTAAAGCTCAAATAAGATCATAAATGTGAAAGTGCTTTGAAAAGCTCACAGTTTTTCAGGCTGAGAAGGCGCTCGTTATAGCAGGCTCTCCTGGCCTTTCAGGACCCTGGCTGCCGCAAAGCTCCTCTTCACCCTCCCACCCAGTGTTGTTTAATTTAAAAAAAAAAAAATCGAATCTTGTGGCACTACAGGTAAAGAGCTGAGTATGGTGTCTGGCATCTAAGTGTTCAATAAAACATAGCTGTCATAATTACTCTGTCACATGTCTTTACACCTCACCTTAACCCATTAGATAAAACACTTGATTACATTTCCATAACCCTTATGCAGTTTGGTGTGGCCATGGGACTGAGTTTAAGTCAAAGGAATGTGAGCAAAAGTGATGTGTGCTTGGCCCCAAGAATTCCCAAGAAGCTCTGTGCTCTTTTCTCCTGGCTGCCTGGACAGTGATGATTCCCAAGGAGACTCTGGAAGGTTGTATTAGACAATGAGGCCTCTGTCAGCCTTCCTGTCACCTCTCAATGTCTACACAGAGAAGGACTGATCTGCCAACCTGTTTATCTGCCAGGAGAAATGTTGCTTGAGCAAGAAGTACACCTCTATTGTGTTTGATTCATTGCATATTTTTACTTATTCATTTTCAATAGCATTTAGCCCATCCCAAGGAAGGCATGGCTCACTTTCTCATTTTCATGTGTACATATTGCATTTATGTATAATTGTGTGTCACCTTCTATAATCTTCTCCCTGCTCCTCCACACCAGATTAGGAATCCTCTGTGTTTTAGTGGCAAGCACAGAGGACTCTGCCACCAGTCTCTACTCAGTTTGTTCTGAGGACTCCAGATCCTACTGGTTATTCCTCGCTGGGTAGCTTATGTGGATGCATTCCCTTATCCAAGGATTATTAGAGTCAGGAATGGAAAATAGTGCAGCCATGGCATAGACTTCCTGGAGTCTACGTTGACAGCTGAGGTTGACTGCATAGATGAGTCCCGGATGTGCCTGTCTGCCCATGGGGGCGCCTCTGACTCTGTTCCTGTTCATTGGCTCCTAGCTCTCATCTACTGCTCTGCCAAGAGTTAGCACCTTTATCATCTCAAATGGAAAGAGATTTTTTTCTTGTGAAGGGAACAACTTTTCTGAAAATCTTAAAAAGGTCTAATCCCTGAGTGATTCTCCTTTTGGGACCCATAAAGTAGCTTGGCTTCTTCAGAATTCCAGTAACATCGGATGAGAAAATTATATTTCCAAAGTCTAAGCCTGAGGACTATTTGAGTGACACCATTCTGTGTCACATGGCAGGACTTTGCATCCAATCACCTTCTTGTCACCTCCCCATCACCCTCCCCTACTCCAGAGTAGATTCCTTATATTAGTGGGGCTACGAGTACCTCCTGTTCTCTACCCAAATCACAACGTGGGTGTCTTCATGCCCCAGCAACCATTTCTAAAGTTCCCTTTCCATTTTTCACAGTGTCCTTGAACCCTTCAAGCCAAGAGTACTTTGGGCCATCTGATTTAACCCCTAAGAGGGGTGGATGTGCAGATGGGACACTTGCATGGCCCTTGGTGATGAGCTGTGGCAGATAGGAGCTAATCTATCCTCATGGCTGAGATGCAGACAGGGAATTCGTTGGCAAGAGAGACTGAAAAGCTGCCTGACAATGAAATCATCCTACGAGGAAGAGAGTGAGGTGCCCAGGCTCAGTTCAACACAATACATTCATTGCTCAGGGGCCAAGGCAATTCTGATTCAGAATACAGCATGGTGTTATATAAGTTCAAGTGTAATGGTGATATGGATAAAAATGTCAAGCTATTTACACACATGGAGTTCCTGAGGCTTAGAGCATAGAACAGTACCACTTGGGGTTAACTTTTTAAAGAGAATAGCACAGAGTTGGGTTGAGAGATTATTCATCCTTGGCTACCCAGGTACTCAGATATGAAGGAACCTGGGTTATGTCTGTGGTATTTTCTTTTCCAGAGATATTGGATGAGGAAGGACCAAAATAGTTGAAGGCCATGTACAAGAAGTGGATAGGAGGAAGATAAGATCAAGTAAAGAGGCCAGGTGGTGGGGTGAGGACTAGAACAACAGCAAAAGTGATTAGAATGATATGGCCAGAGAGAAAGAATAAGGGAGAATTGGAGGATTAGATTCAGAAACAAATCCCACCAGTTAGATGAACAGAAGTTTTTGAGCCTTATCCTGTGATTGAGATCAGATGAATGTCTTCTAAAATTAATAAAAGGATGTTAGTAACGTTATTTAACTCTGCAAGTGAAGGAGAAGTGGAATTAAGTTGAAAAAAATATTCTGAGAGGATAAAGGACAATCATGGATACTCTGAACATGTGACAAATTGTATTTTTCTCTTATTTTTCCCTCATGACACATAAACATCAAATTACACAGAAAAGCAATGTCTGAGAATTTCTGGTTCAAATGAATCAATCAGAAGTAAACTTTTAAAGTATAGTCTTTCCATTTTTCTTTTTTTTTTTTGAGTTGGAGTCTCACTCCGTCGCCCACGCTGGAGTGCAGTGGTCGCTCCCGGCCACCGCAGCCTCGACCTGCTGGGCTCCGGCGATCCTTCCGCCTCAGCCTTTCAAGTAGCTGGAACTACAGGCGCGCGCTACCATGCCTGGCTAATTTTGTAATTTATTGTAGAGATGAGGTCTCGCTTGCCCAGGCGGGTCTCGAACCCGCGGGCTCAGGCAATCCACTCACCTCAGCCTCCCAAGGCGTGGGATTACAGGCTGAGCCACCGAGCCCGGCGAATTTAATATCTTTATAAAAAGTTTCTATATTCTATTTATATATTCTCATAGGGTATATAATCAAGCATATTTTCTCAGTATTATAATTTCTGGAATTATAGATCACATTATAATGGAGGATACAATTAAAAATTGTACATGCTATTATGCTGTAAATAAAGGTTGAAATAAAATGATTGCATTATATCTGACCATTCTTGTTCTAAAAAATATTTTATGAGAATATTAGATATGCAGAGTTCAATATTTATGGTGAATTAAAAAAAGTTTAGGCAAAGTATTTACTTAAAAATGCATACTCTATTGTGACGTAGTAGGATTAATGTCATTTTAAAATGGAGGTTACTAGAGTTGGATATTACTTTGCCTTTTTTTTAGTATAATCAGCTTGCTGTTTGATTCCACAATCCCCTCAGGTGCAGTTTGATTCAGTTTCATAAAACTGTTTATTCGGTATGAATTTGTGAATAAATCATACAGCTCACTAATCTGTAAGGTTCATTTAGTACATACTTGGTAGAAATATAATGTTTTTCCAAGAAGATGAAGACATATTGTTGATAGCTGCTTTTCCTTTTTGGAAGCACAATGTAGTGAAGCATTAAATGTATACTTAACAGATATCCATTAGTCACAAGAGAGTTGACAACTTAAATTACTTAGTTATAATGAAGATAAATAACAATCTAAACATGGACATATATTGCACCCTGCAGTGCAACTGAGTCCAATGTTGTTGCTAAGCAACTTCTTTGGATACATTAAACACACTTCTTGTGATTTGATACTATCAGGGCGCATGCACACACACACACACACACACACACACACACATATACACACACACACACACACACACATACACACACAAACACGAAATGGTCAAAGGTTGTGTTTTAGAAATTACTGTGACCATAAAATGGGTTTGAATATACACGTGTGACATAAAAATGTAATTCTATTTTGCAGTATGCTTCATTTTGTAATACTTTAATAAAAGTATGACATCATAGAGTTTTGGTCATTCACAGTATAATTAAGGAGAAAAACCATTTATTTTCTGAGATAAACTGAGTGTTCTTAAGGGATTTATAACAGTGTTTAAGGAGATTTTTGGGAAGCAAAAATTAACTGCAGCAGTTTTTTGATCATTTATATAACCAGAATAAATTAAGTGGTACTACACGATAAATGATATAAACATATATTTTTGTAAATTGAGGACTTTTAAACTTTCCTTATTTTATTCCATTTAAATTTCTTAATTTTTAAAATTTTTCTAATTGGACTCTCACACCTAGAATCTTTCTCTTAAATTTACATATAGAATCTACTATTAAAAGAAGATTTATAATAATTTTTGTTAGGAAGAAACATATCAAAAATAAGTTCTGTAATACATGTGACTCAGCAAAGCAAGCTTGCTAACCTAATTTTTTCCACTTTGAACTAAACTGATCTCACCATAAACTATTATTCAAAATGAGAAAAATTCATTACCTATCATTCAAGAATAAACTATTCATCTATTCCCTTGATAATTTTGCTGTCCTCTAAATAGTATATATTATTTCTTTAAGATTCAGAAAACGCTTCCAGAATGATTTGCATTAGTCAAAGTTTAGCCATTCAATGACTTTTTATAAAGATCAGAAAAAGTTTGTAGACATTTCTTTGTGACATATTTTCCCATGATTTCCCCAGGTGCCACTGCTGATTGAGTTTTAGTAGAGCAGCAGGGAAAAGAGACTAAATGTACGACTAGATTCACTCAACATCTAAAAAGCAAGTGTTTTTATTTTTTTTTAGAAAAAAGGATTTATTGATAGTATAGAAAACTTCCCAGAGCAGGCGGGGACCTGGAGGGGGGGTTGCCCTAAAAAGCAAATGGTTTTAGAGAGAGCAAGTTATCCCATGTCATGTCAATGCTCTGTAAAGAATTCTAAACTCAACAGTTCTTATTCTATTTAGTTTCTTTGTTTTTAGAAATCAAATTATGCAAAGATTAATGAAAAGTAACTATAAGTTCACTTATTGGATCGACCAAATTATATCAAATAAATACTATGTTCTAAGAATTGTTTTAGGTGCAGAAATAGTTATAATAATAATAATGTACCATAATTAAAGCACCTAAAGAATTCAAGGTAATAGATTGATACTGATAAAGTAAATTAGCATTCATGGAAGTTGTGAAAGTTGTCAGAATAAAAAAAATGAAGCCACTAATGTTAAAAACGGACGGGGGTTGGGGGCAAGATGGAGATGGATCCAGTCGGAGTGTGAGTCTCTGCATGGGTGAGTGTACATATGCATTAATCTGCATCTGTTTGTGTGTGCAAGTGGGTGAGCAAATGTCCAACTGAGGGGAGACATGGGATCAAGTACCCGGGGCACCCCGCAGAAACTGTTTCAATTTGCTACTGCTCTGAATTTGGAACCCACTACACACTGAAGGATCCACCATTCTCAGGGCATGTCTCAGGAAAAGTCAGAAGAGATCAGCTGCCTCTGGACCCCTGGCACTTGATCCACAACACCACCTGTGACAACAGGCCAGGCACTGGCAGCAGGGACTATGGAGAAAACCTGTGGAGGAAATCCGGAGCTGATCCTTGCCATGGAGGAAACATAGACAGTCTTCATTTTCTCCATCCCAGGACTGGACAGAGACCTGCTTTAGCAAGCCCAATTCTGAGAGGCCTGCATTCTGAGATCAAGGGGTGATCTCACACCCCTCTGAAATCAACAACTGTTTGCCCAGAGAGGATAATCCAAGTGCACAATACCAGAGAGCCAGATGCCCCACACCACACTGGTCCAAACACAGATGCAAGCAGTTAGAGAGGGAGACCTAGTAGCAGACAAATTGGGAGTTTTTCCCAGGAAGAACTGCTGGAGCCTTTGCTGACCCCACCACCACAGTGCTGGCTGAATGCTGGCAGCAAGGTCCATGGAGGGAGTTCATCGAGGAAGTCTATGGCAGAGAGTCCTGAGAAAGCAATGAGGAGAGGCCACACTGAGTCTGGATTGGGCTCCGAAACCTTGCCAGCAGGTCCCATGACCCAGAGACTGTTGTGGTAACTGCTGCGGAGGGAGCTATTGACCAATTTGTGGTAGGAATACCAGCTGACAGAGAAACTGAGCAGTCTCTCTCTTTTTTCTTTTTATTTTTCCTTTCTTCCTTTTCTTTCTTTCTCCTCCTTCCCTTTTTATCTCTTCATCCCTCACTTTTCCCTCTTATACATTGTCTTGGACTCGGGGACTTTGCAAGCGTACCCACTGTAGGTCATATTGTGCAGAGATGGAGAGTGAGTCCCAGCTGGCCCATTCACCAGATTGCAAACATTATGACCTACCAATAGGTTTTGAATCCTTTCAGCCCCTCCCCCATTCCCCAGTAGGTGCTCAGAATTGTTAAGAGACAGCACAACCCTCATCCCTAGCCCTACTCCATAATTGAACACACTTCTAGCCCCTGCTCAAGGAAGGCCAAAGGTAGAGCAAATATTAGAAGTGACTGTGTCTCCATCTTCCACTGTGCAATGGAATTAAGAGAACTGCTACAAATGAAGTAAAACCAATGAAAAACTGCTGGTAACCATCAGAACCCCAGCAAAGATCCAGTGCTAGAAAGAACAGCTACTGGGGCACAAACAATGGCTATCTCTGAGAATGACAGTATTCAGAAGGTACTTATGGAGATGAGGGAATTGTTGAATAGAATAAATACGAATCAAGAAATGCAAGAGTTAAAACTAAATGAAGTGCAACACAGCTGGACAGACTCAAGAAAGAGTACTTAGAAATAACAGAAATAAAGAACTCCAGCCGGGCTCGGTGGCTCAGCCTGTAATCCCAGTGCTTTGGGAGGCCGAGGTGAGTGGACTGCCTGAGTCTGCGGGTTCGAGACCCACTCAGGCCACTTGATGAGACCTCATCTCTACAATAAATCAAAAATTAGCCAGGCATGGTAGCGCGTGCCTGTAGTTCCAGCTACTTGGAAGGCTGAGACGGAAGGATTGCCAGAGCCCAGCAGGTTGAGATTGTGGTGGCCAGGAGCATGCCACTGCACTCCAGTCAGGGCAATGGAGTGAGACTCCAACTCAAAAAAAAAAAAAAAAAAAAGAACTTCATTCAAGAAATAAACTGACAAGCATGAGAGGCAGAATTGACCAAGAAGAAGAAAGAATCTCAGAGCTGGAAGACCAAAATATGGAATTGACCTGATCTATTAAAAATATAGAAAAAAAAACCTAAGAAGAAAGAAGATACGCTCCCAGAGATGTGTGATTTTATCAAGAAAGCAAACCTACATCTCATCAGAATATCTGAAATAGAAAGAGAAATGGAAAGTACTCTGAAACAAACATTCTATGAGGTCATTCAAGAAAACTTCCCTTATCTGGCCAAAGAGATGACTATATAAGCATGAGAGATTCAGTGAACCCCTGCAAGACATCTTTTGAGAAGACAAAAGATCCCTAGACAACCAGTAATTAACCTACACAAACTAGGTATAAAAGAAACAATCCTAAAGGCAGGAAGGGGAAAAATTCAGATTACCTACCACAGGAGACCAATCAGAATTGCTGGAGACTTATCTGCAGAAACACTATAGGCCAGAAAGAATTGGACCCTAATCATTAATGCTCTCAAAGATAAACAATTTCAACCAAGAATTTTCTACACAGCTAAGCTAAGCTTCATCAGCAGAGGAGAATTAAAAAGCTTCCCAGACATCCAATTCCCGGGGGAATATGCTGCTTCCAGACCAGATCTACAGGAGAAGTTTAAAGAGGTGCTGTATACAGAAGAAAAAAGAAACAAAAGAAAGATCATATACTTCACAAGATCACAAAGAAACACAGAAGCAATGGAATATACAACATACCTGGAAAAATGAAAACACACACATATATGAGCACAAAAGTTAAACAAAAACAAAACAACCTTATAGGAATTATGACAGGGACAAGTTCTCACATTTCAATAACCAGCCTGAAAATGAATGGACTAAATGCACCACTGAAAAGACAAATAATGGCAAACTGAATAAAAACACAAAACCCAGTAATTTGCTGCCTCTGGGAAATGCATCTCGCCACAATGGACACTCATAGTCTCAAAGTTAGAGGATGGAAAACAAGCTTTCTGTTGAACAGATCACAAAAAGGCGGCAGGAGTTTTAATCTTAATATCAGAAAAAAAATTTAAGCTATCAAAAATTTAAAAAGATAAGAAAGGACATGATAGAATTATAAAAGTTTTGATCCATCAAAAAGAAATATTCACCCTAAACATATATGCACCCAACACAGGAGCACCAGCTTTTATAAAGCAGCTACTAAGTAAACTATAAAAAGATATTGACTGTAATACTATCATAATTGGGGACTTAAATGCACCAATATCAACTCTAGATAAGTCATCGAGCCAAAAAAAATCAACAAAGATCTAAAATGTCAACTTGATGCTTGACCAAATGGACTTAATAGATACCTACAGAACACTCCACCCAACAACCACTGAATATACATTCTACTCATCACCACATGGATTATACTACAAAATCAACTACAATCTTGGGCATAAGTCAAGCATTAACAAATTTCACAAAATTGAAATATTGCCATGCAAATTTTCAGAACCACAGTGGAATAAAAATGAATATCATCACCAATAAAATTCTCCCCAAACCCACAAAGACATGGATGCTAAACAGCATGATGCTGAACAACTCCTGGGTCAACTCAGAAATCAAAACAGAAATTAAAGGATTCCAGAAAAAAATGAAAGCAAAGAAATGTCTTAACAAAACTTCTGTGATGCCATGAAAACAGTACTAATAGAGGAATTATCTCTGTGAACGCACATTAAGAAAATAGAAAGAGAACAATTTGACAGTCTAACAAATCATCTAAAGGATATGCAAAGGCAAGATCACCAAAATCCTAATTTCAGCAGAAGAATCTAGATCACCAATGTAAAAGCCCAAATATGGACCATAGAAGACAAAAATACTGTAGAAAAAAAACAATGAAACAAAAGCTGGCTTTTTGAAAGGATAAACAAGATTGATGGAACTCTAGAAGAATGACCATGAAATAGAGAGAAAAAGTCCAAATAAGTACAATCAGAAACTCAAAAGATCAAGTCACAACTGACTACAAAGACATAAAAAGATTATCAGGGATCACTATGTACACCTGTATGGAAACAAACTCGATACCCTAAATGAAATGAAGGATTTCTGACATCACACAACCACCTAAGTAGAAACAAGAAGTTGAGATCTTATTAGATAAGTAACAACCCAGGATAATGACTCTGACTTAAGAAAACTACAAAAACAAACAAACAAACAAAGCAAAAACACAAAAAACAAATAAGTCCTGGACCAGACAGTTTTCCAGTAGAATTCTACAAAACATATACAAGAAGGAGTTCATTTCAATCTTACTGAAACTATTCCAGATAATCAAGAAAGACAGAACTCTCCCCAAATCATTTTATGAAGCTAACATCACACTGACACCCAAACTGGGTAAAGACCACTCCCCCTCCCAAAAAAACCCAGGAGAACTATATAGGCCAATATAACTAATGTACATAGATGCAGAAATTCTCAACAAGATTCTAGAAAATTGGATCCAACTACACATCTCAAAAATTATTCACAATGACCAAGTAGGTTTCATCCCCAGGATGCAAGCCTGGTTCAACATCTGTAAAACCGTAAATGTAATTAAATACATCAACAGGTGTAAATACTAGACCACATGAGTATTTCATTAGATGCAGAAAAAGCTTTTGATAAAATCCGGCAGCCCTTCTTGATACAAACCTTTGAACACCTAGGCACTGAGGGAACATACCGCAAAATAGAAAGAACCGTCTATGATAAACCCATAGCCAGCATATTGTTAAATCAGTAATTGGAAGAATTTCTCTGAAAACCAGAACACGATCACTCTCACCCCTCTTGTTCAACATATTGTTGGAAGTGCTAGCTAGTGCAATCAGACAAGAGAAGAAAATCAGAGTATACAAATAGAAAAGTGGAAGTCAAGTTATTCCTCTTTGCTGATGATATGGTCCTACACATCGAAAATCCAAGACAATTTGTCAAAAAAACTGATAAAGGACTTTAACAAAGTCTCAAGATATAAAATAAATGTGCAAAGGCAGTCACATTCTTATACACTAGCGGAAACAAGCAAAGAACCAAATTTAAAAAAACACAATCCCATTCACAATAACCACAAAAAATTGCAATAACTTGACATCTTCCTAACCAGAGAAGTGAAAGACCTTTGGGAAAAAAAAAACTACAAAACACTGCTCAAATAAATCAAAGATGACACAAGCAAATAGAAAAATATGTCATGCTCATGGATTAGAAGAATCAACATTTTTAAAATGTCCATTCTATCAAAGGCAATCTACAGATTCAATGCAATATTCATTAAAATACTAATAGCATTCATCTCACACCTGGAAACATCAGTAGAGAAATTCATGGGGAAACTTAAATGACCACAAATAGCCAAAACAATCCTCAGCAAAAGAAAAAAATTGGGAGATATCACATTCCCGGATTTTAAACTTTGCTGCAAGGCTACAATAATTAAAACAGCTGGGTATCATTACAAGAACAGGAATATAGACCAATAGAACAGGATAGAGATTCTGGAAGCAAAACCTCAATTTCTCAACCAACTCATCTTTGGCCAAGTATCCACTAACAACCACAGGGGAGAGAAAAACCTATTCAATAAGTGGATCTGGGAAAACTGGCTGACCACATGCAGATTGAAACAGGACCCCTACCTATCACCATACACAATAATAAACTCTAAATGGATTAAGAATGTTAGAAAATGCAGGGGACACCCTATCGAAATTGGAATAGGCAACCGATTCCTGATCAAAACCCCAGATGCCCATGCCATAAGAAATAAGATCGGCAAGTGGGACCTCATCAAACTGAAAAGCTTCCATAAAACAAAAGAAACCATCAAGAGAGGGGGAGAAAACCCACAGAACTGGGAAAAAAAATATTTGCCAACGGCATATCTGACAAAGTCCTAACATCCAGGATCTACAAGGAACTGAAAGGTTTCAAAAGGAAAAAAACAAACTTCCCTTTAAAAAGTGGAAAACAGACATGAATAAACACTTCTCAAAAGAACATATGAGTAGCCAACAGACACATAAAAAAATGGTCAGCCTCACTAATCATCAGAGATTTGCAAATTAAAACCCATTGAGATATCACCTAACACCAATAAGAATAGCCATCATTAATAAAACAAAAAAACAACAACAAACGCTGGCAAGGTTATGGAGAAAAGGGAAAGTTTCTACACTGTTGGTGGGAATGCAAACTAGTTCAACCTCTATGGAATACAGCATGGCAATTCCTAAAAAAACTAGAAATTGACCTTCCATATGACCCAGCAATCTCCCTTCTGGGACTGTACCTGGAAGAATTGAAATTGTTCTACAAAAAAGATACCTGCACACACATGTTTATTGTAGCAGTATTCTCAATAGCAAAAACATGGAACTAATCGGGCTGCCCATGTAAATTGGGCTGGATTTTTAAAAATGTGGTATATATACATGATGAATTATTATACAGCCATAAAGAAGGACAAAATTATGAACCTTGCAGCAACTTGGATGGATTTAGAGTCTAACAAAATCTCCCTAATCATATTTGTATTTAGACTGACAACTCTCTTTAAAGATGTGCATTATGGAGGAGGTCTAGAATAGAAGCAAAGAGATCAGCTGAGGGATCATTTTAATAGCTCAGACATACATTAGAATGTATTTTTAAAAAGAGGTATGGAATGAAAAGCCCACAAAAGAAGATCCAACTTTGTATACACAGCTTCCGCACTCGTGAGACAAGTATGCCCCTATTTGAGTATAGTTCTGGGCCCTCGAACCAATCCTCTGCATGTACAAGGTGTGGCTGTGTTTCTTTAGATTTATTCCAAAGTTTTTGTGTTTTGTGGTACCAAGTAAATGGTCTTCTTTCTGTTTTGATAAAACAAAGTTTTATGTTACCTTTTATGTAAAATTAAATTGGCTTTTGTATACTGAAAAAAAAGTACTTGAAATAAGAATGGGAGGAGAAGGGACCACCTGTAGACATTTCATAGACAGAACTAAAATTAAATTGGTAAATGCTATGGAGAAAGAGAAAAGAGTGAAGGATGACTTCATATTTCTGGGTTTCAGCTGAAAATCAAAGTGAATAGCTAACAATAAGAGGCAAAGAAGTTTGTTCAGAGGAAATTGAATGAAATGAAATGCTGAGCCTCAAGGTAAGATGCCTAATAAAAGGAATACAAGACGATGGAACTCAGGAGTGTATACATAGCCAGAAACACAAGTTTGCCAGTGACAAATTGATAGAGTCATGTTCTAAATTAGGTGAGGAGGAGCAAGATCTATGGCTCAGTAGGTGTGGATGGTGAATTGGGACTGTGTGTACGTTTTCCTCTGAGAGTTCTTGTTAGTGAAACAGAAAAGGAAGAGGCAGGTGCAAATTAGGAGACGTGAGAAGTGTTGGACATTTGAGTAAAGCGGAAAAGTTATAAAATAACAGATTTGTGAGAATAATTTTTCAAAGGCAATAAAGTAGGATTGCAGTGTTAAATTATGGACCCACCTAAGTTAGGGCTTAGGGCTTGAATCTGAAACCAGTCAGCAATGGTAGGTGGTTTTATTTTGCCATCTTTAGCTTCCCAGATACTTTGGCCAAGTTGGTATAAAGATAAAGGGTAGAAAGGCAAGAGGGAAAGAGGTATAGGGGAGTAGGAGCAGGAAAAGAGACAATTGTTTTGTTTTATAACTGCTTTGTTGGTAATCAGAATTGCCTGAACATAGCAGTATCTAGGTAATATCAGGTTTTGACTACCTCAAAAACGAAAGTCTTTCAAGGAAGAAATTTCTCCAGAAAATCCTTAAAGTAAATTGTTTAAACAAAAAACAAAACTCTTTCCACAAGTATGTGAGAAGCACTTTGAATCAAGTATTGAGATGAGATATTAAAAGGTAAAATTAAAATTTCTATGCATCTGAATTAATTTAAAGAATCAAGAACTTGAACTAAATTGACTATTGTGAAAAATAAATGAGAAGAAAAAAAAAGAAACCTGAACATTCTAAGAATGGATTTTAATTATTGTTAAACAAATTCTCTAACCAGAAAATCATATGCATTAATCGATATAGTATACAGAAAAATAGATTCTTGCTTTTTAATTATTCCCCTCACGGATATAGTGTTTACGATATTATGTGTGTTCAGCAAAATGTAGCAAGTTAATCCAATTCTCATAAGAACAATTTCAAACCCAAGAGCCTCCTTTATAGAATGCAGGGCACATATTAGTTTCATTTTATTGATTTTGACAATATATGAGTTGTCAGAAAAATCCCATTTTTTAGATATATAACAAGATTTCCTAACTGTAGATATTTTGAAACAATCATTAGTTACTTTTTTGAGCCAAAATAAATTCACTTCATGTTGAGGATCTATAATCCTAATCATTGTGCCTTTCTGGTTTTTCTAACTAGTGTACATTAATGGCTGACTGCTCAATAGGAGATTAGATGTTTTGCTACAAGTATGCTTGTTACAGGACAGTTTCACGTTGAATCAGATGGGGAGAACTGCTTATTCATTCAAGCCACTTCTTCCAAACTGACATTTCCCTAATTTCATCAACAGAAGTAGTAGCTTTTTGAAGCTGTGGCAATCCATTTTATAAATGATAGTTCATTTTATAGGCCAAATGCCCCACCTTCCTGCAAAACACATTTAACCCAATATGTGACTGAGCATTATTTGTACTACAGCAATAAGCCTCTATAACAACAATATATGGCAAGATGCTGCTTGAGTTTCAACTGTTGATGCAGGCAAATCCCTGTCCCCTCTTTTTTTTTTTAAATTTTCTACCCTCATGCTAGCCACAGAAGATAATCTAGGGGGAAAATAGGAAGAAAAAGAAAAAAAAAACTCTGTAAGGATAGAAAGAAATAAACAGGAGGCATGATAACACCTGGATCCCAAGTGTCTCCAGATTTGTTTATTCTCCATGTCTATCAAAGGAGAATTACCTCTCCACATCTACAAACCTAAATTATGGAAAAGAACTCAGTCAATTTGGTGTCATCTAACCGCAACAAAATTGCAATACTCCCTTAAATGAAATAAATAATCAAACTCCCTTTCCTCAACTGTCATGCATTCCACATTTAATAATGCCCGTGATATGCCAGATCTTAGGTTGATAACTACACATACAAAGATGGCTACAATATGGGACTGATAATGGAGAGAAAAGTTGTGGATGCAAGAAAAAGTAATCAAACATGAGTTTAGAGTGTAAGATGAGGTTCCCATGTTAATGCCTGGAAGTCAAACTGGGTTTGGATTTTCTCCCGTATACAATGGATTGATTATGAATAATTACATTTTTTTAAAGCCAGGAAATGATATTCTAATGCTTGAGTTAGAATGATCATTCTGGTACAAGTGTGGAGAGGACCAAAAAAACTTTAGTATAGAAAACTTATCAGGAAGAATTCACAGAAGACTTAATAGAATTCTTAGAAAGAACATCTAGAGTAATCCCAGCACTTTGGGAGGCTGAGGTGAGTGGATTGCCTGAGCCTGCGGGTTCGAGACCTGCCCGGGCAACTTGGTGAGACCTCATCTCTACAGTAAATAAAAAAAACTAGCTGGGCGTGGTAGCGCACAGCCTGTAGTTCCAGCTACTCGGAAGGCTGAGGCGGAAGGATCACCAGAGCCCAGCAGGCCGAGGCTGAGGTGGCCGGGAGCGGCCACTGCACTCCAGTCTGAGCGACAGAGTGAGACTCCAACTCAAAAAAAAAACAAAAAAGAAAAAACAAAAAAAAAACAAAAGAACATCTAGAGAGACAAAAGGGAAACTTAAAAAATGCTAGAAAAATGGGTACGCCCTCATGAAAAATGAAAAAAAAAATGTTTAAATTTGTACTGAAATGTAGCAAATGTAGATCATTAGTGATCTTTAACAAAGAAGTTTCAATAGATCTTTGTAGGTAAAACTCTGAATACACAAAAATATTTGAGAAAATATAACCAGGTGAGGATAACCCTTTAAAAGAATACTGGCCTAGAAATAGAATGAGATGGAGTACAATTTAGAGGGGGAATCACTTATAGAAAGAAGACCCAAACTTTACCTGCACATACATCACATATGTACCTAATCCTAATTTGTACCTCGCACCTCTATAATAATATAAAGTAAAAAAAAAAAAGACATTTTTTGCCTTTTTTGATATTGTTATGTTTACACATCTGTATGTCCAGGGTAAAAGTCTAAGAGAGACCGATAACAAATTGACCAAAAGAAGAAGTATTAACTAAATAAATATAGCTAAGAAAGGGTCTACAAAATGCAAAACCAGTTTAAAGTATTTCTTATTCAGGTGAAGGAACATTTCTTCTGTTCAGGGAGAAAAAATGTGATAGACATCTTTTCAGGGTAAATTAACTATGGGAGTGCAAAAATTACCCCCTTAGAGATAAATTTTTTATTTATAAATCATTATTTGATTTAATTATGAATCAGGTTTATGTCAAAGTGGCAAAAGATTTAAAGAATGTTGAAGATCTTTAAATGACTGTCAAAAAAACATTAAAAAGGGTTTGCTATGACATTAAGAAATATTGTCAAGAGGCACTGGGTACTGACACCTGACACAATACACAGAAGTTGAGTACTGACACAATACACAGCAGTTTTAACAGTTTCAAAAATGCCTACAGCCAATACAGATACAATTGTACAAAAGAAGAGAAAGCATTTGTCCATGTATAGGTGCAAAGGGACAAATAGATTAGACCTTGTAGAAAAACAAGAACAAAGAGGTCTGAGTTTTGTTGAAATGGCTCTCCACCTAGCTCTCATACATTTTGATGAGCACACAGAAATGTAACCAATAGATACTTATGAAAGACTAGGAATAGGAGTAAACAAGGAATGACATGCTCAATATTTTGGGTTGAATTATGTCACCCCCAAAATATGTTGAAGTCCTAACCTCTGGTACTTGTGGATATGACATTGTTTTGTTATAGAGTCTTTGTAGATGTAATCAAGTTATGATTATATCATTAGGCTGGGTCTTCATCTAATATGACTCTGTCCTTAGGGAGGAACAATTTAAACACAGACACAGATATTAATATTAGGTAACTCAAGTAAGGACAGAGACACGTAGGGTCACTTTACAGACGGAAGCAGAAGATGGCCACTTCACAATTGAATTTGTAAGGAAGTTGGAGTGATGTATCTAAAAGCAAAGGAATACCAAGGATTGCTGGCAAACATCAGAAGCCAGAAAAGGAAATAAACAATTATCCCCTACAAGTTAAAAAAAAAAAAAAAGCATGGCCCTGTCAAAATCTTGATTTTAGAGTTTCTTATTTCCAGAGTTATGGGATGGTAACTTTCTATTGTTTAAGGTCATCTAATTTGTGGCATATTGTTAAAGAAGCTCTAGGAAGTTAGTGCATCCAATACATATTATTAACAATCTGTGAGAGTCAATTAGTTTGCATAATGCAAAAACAACTAACTAGCTAAACATATTTTTTTTATTTTATATTTTTTCATGACTGTTTGGTTTATGAGATGTATGACCATAATATAGATAAGTGAATTCAAAAACCTTTTACACCCCTCAGTCTTAAAAATATATATATATATTTTAAAGGTTTATATTAGACTATTAAATTACCACAGTTGTCTTCAATGTTGAAAGCACATACATTTTCAGTGCTATTTCAGGATAAAGTATACATTCTTAAATTAAAGCATACATAGGCATATTATATATACAAATGCTGGAAAATCTATTGATGGGAATTTATGTGCATTCCTATCCTGCACAAAACACATATAACTAAAGATTCTATTTACCTACTTTTATATAGCAGTTATTTAATTAAACTATAATTCACATAAACTAAAAGTACAAAATGTAGGATAATTAAATACTCATCTTGACTGTTTAGGTGGGTATCTGATTGTTTTTGACTTATAAATGGTTGACTGTAAAAAATACTTAAATTATTTCCTTTCAAATTATTTGAATGAGTGAAATATATTTATAGACAGTGTTTGTGATTTGAGATTTTATTGCCACCCTAGATTATCTATAGTACAGAGGGAGAGAAAGATGAATAACTTATTTTTATAAGAATATTAATGATGGTGATAATGATAATAATAAGACCTAGGCTTTAAGGAGTCCTTACTTTATCACAGACTTTACAAGGAATCCTTACTTTATCATAGACTTTAATACTTAAGAGGAAAAACCAACCAAACAAAACTATGAAGTAGCTGTAAATATGCTCATTTTACAGATGGGAAAACATGTTTAATATACAGACTCCTTTGCCCAACATCCTACAACTAAGAAAGGGTGGAAACAGGATTAAAGCCCTGTCAATCTCAGAGACTTTATAGTTAATAAGTATACTACTTGAATAAATTTCACAGATCTGTATTAATAGAGTATTCATTCATCACATTAACTTTCTTTTTTTCCATTTAAAAATAAAAAAAACATTTCAGGGTCCCATTGATCCATGATTTTATGATCTTAATTTTCTCATTTCAAATCCTACTTATAACTAATTGGAGATGGATTGAAAGTCACAGCATGTGATTTGTGAATCATACATATAAACATAAGTCTGAGTTATGCCAGAGTGACTGATGGATGGCCTAAGTTTTTAGCACATAACAGGCATGAATAAGTATTCATTTTATTGAAAAAATGAATAAATGAATATATGAATTAATATTTAGAGAATACTGCACATAACTGAACCCATCAGCAACTGATTGCAAGGAGGATTCACTAAGGTAAAACAAAAATTTTAAATCAATAAAACTCCATACAAAATGAAGGGAAACAAGTATTAAAGTGACTGAAAATACAACTGAAAAAAAAAAAGAATATTTAAGAAAGTTTATTGGATTTTCCCAAGAAACCATTTATGCCATTGTAGCACAATGTTGGGAGAAAGTTGAGGTAAAATATTCTGCTGAAATTATACTTCCTAGAAAAATGCTAATTTTTTTTCACCCAGAGCCTTTCTGCAGTTTGGAAAGCTATTATGATTATTACAAAAGGGTTATATTAGAGAATACTAAAACATTTAAAAATTTTTCACCTATGATATAGTGTGTCTCTATCAAATGCATTCATGGGAGAAACAATATACCATTAGTTCTTTCTTCATCTTACAAAATTTCATGATCTGTATATAATTGTTGCCTACATATGGGATTATTTATATAGAATTTTATTAAATTTTAGGATTTCTTAAACCGAAGTTAAGATTTTTTTTAAAAACTTACAAATCTGTTAAAATTTTCTGCTGAAATTTCTCTTTCCCAAACCCTAATTTCCAATTATTTGAGAACAATCATATTAAAAAGAAAGATAGAAATCTGATTTTATTTTAACTTTTTTGAGATATCTACATATGTGTACATTTTTAATAGCTACATGTATAAAACATATATACAATTGACATGTTTATAAAGTTATAACAAATACATTTTAATTTATAAAGTTACTTAAACAATTTTGCCACTCAGCCTACTTTTCAACTTTTAAGATCAAGGAATAAGGAAGAAGCCCAATCTTAATTCTGAAAAGGGACTAGAAGAAGAAAAAAGTGACATTTTAGTCTTAGAAAAATATGCTGAGAGAAGTAGGAAAAAATAGTTAACATGTACAGAGCAATGGATAACAATATTTTGGTACGCAAGTGGAGATGAATGGGCAAGGACATTTTACTTCAAGTCTTCTTGTGGTGGTTGGTGATAAAAGAAAATGGAGCCCTGAATATTCAAGGAATCAATGTGTTTGACAGTGTGAGAGCTGAGTTTGGTAGTACTGGCTAATTTTGACTCAGCGTATTAGGGGAGCTTTGTTAGGCATACAAAACAAGCTTGAGCAAAAATAATGTTTTTACGTATGTATTGAGTGGAGTGGCAAATGTGAGGGAAAAAAAGGAATGGAGAAAGTTTACATACATTCAGCTGAAATCTGACCATCTTCTCCTTAGTGAAGGAATTGTAATAAAAACCATGATTTTTTCAAGGACTTTAACTATTTTAAGTCTGATCCTGAAACTTTGGCTTACTCAAAGATTACCTAAATTTCAGCAAAATTTATATCACTGCAAAATATGCTGGATGTAGTCTTAGTATCTTATAATATGAAGTCACTGTCTAGATACTTTCTAAGTATTGCCAGTTCTCTGTAAGAAATAAACATTAGAAAAAATCACAATATTTTAAGAATAGCAATATGTTTGGGGATATATCATAACTTGCATTCCAAGTTGCCTAATAGTTCAAAACAACTCTATTTTAGGAATATAGCCAATCCCAGATGACTTACCACTTGAGTCATTTGGCCTTAAATATTTTTATGAATAAATATTTACCTGATATGTATATTATAGTGTGTGTGTGTGTGCGTATATATATATATATATATATATATATCCGGACTTCAAACTTTATTAGAAGGTTACAATACTCTAAACAGCCTGGTATTGGTACAAGAAGAGACATATAGATCAATGCAACAGGATAGAGATTCTGGAAGCAAAGCCTCAATTTCTCAACCAACTCATCTTTGACAAAGCCTCCAATAACAACTACTGGGGAGAGGATAAACTATTCAGCAAATGGTACTGTGAAAACTGGCTGATCCTACCTATCACTATGCACAAAATTAACTCTAAATGCATGTCTCTTTCAGTGATACTGATTTTTTTTTTTTAATTGATGTATGAGTAAGTGGAAGTGTGATACCTCCTGTTTTGTTTCTTTTGCTAAGGATTGTTTAGGCTATTCATGGTCATGTATGTTTCTATATGAATTTCTGTATTGTCATTTCCAGGTCTGAGAAGAATGATATTGGTAGTTTAATGATGCTGGTAATTTAATGGATCTTGTGCTGAATCCGTAGATAGCCTTTGGTAAGATAGATATCTTAACAATGTTGATTCTTCTTGTCCATTTATTTGCGTTTTCTTGGATTTTTTTGAGCAGTGTTTTGTAGTTCTCATTGTAAAGGTCTTTCACTTCTCTGGTTAGAAAAATGCTGAGGTTTCTCATTTTTTTTTTTTTGGTGGCTATTGTGAATGGGACTGTGCCTTTCATTTGGTTGTCAACCTGCCTATTGTTGGTGTATAAGAATGCAACTGTCTTTTGTACATTTGTTTTGTACCCTGAGAGTTTGCCAATGTCCTTTATCAGTGCAAGCGGGTTTTTGGTAGATTATCTTGGATTTTTGAGGGATAGGATCATATAATCAACCAAGAGGGATAACTTAGATTCCTCTTTCCCTATTTTGATAACCCTGATTTCCCTCTCTTGTCTAATTGTTCTAGCTAGGACTTCCAACACAATGTTGAACAAGAGGGGTGACAGTGGGCAGACTTGTCTTTTTCTGGTTTTCAGGGGAAATGTTTCCAGTTTCTGTCCATTTAGCAATATGGTAGCTGTGGGTTTATCGTAGATGGTGCTTACTATTTTGAGGTATATTCCTTCTATACGTAGGTGTTTGAGGATTTTTATCAAGAAGAGATGCTGGATTTTATCAAAAGCTTTTCTGTATCTAATGATATACTCATGAGGTTCTTGTTTTTATACCTGCTGATGTATTAATTACATTTATGGTCCTGTGGATGTTGAACCTGCCCTGCATCCTGGTGATGAAGCCTACTTGGTCATGGTGGATGGTTTTTGAGATGTGTTGTTGGATCCGATTTGCTAGAATCTTGTTGAGGATTTTTGCATCTATGTTCATAAAGGATATTGGCCTGTAGTTCTTTTTTTTGTTGAATCGTTACCCGGCTTGGGTATCAGTGTGATATTAGCTTTGTAAAATGATTTGGGGAGAATTATATCTTTCTCAATTGCCTGGAAAACTTTCAATAGGATTGGTATCAGCTTTTCCTTGTACATTTTATAGAATTTTGCTGGAAAGTCATAACATAAAACCTAATTGGAACTGGCAACTGAGTCCTGATCAAAACCCCAAGTGCCCATGCCATAAGAAATAAGACAGAAAAGTGGGACTTCATCAAACAGAGAGGCTTCTGCAAAACAAAAGAAATCATCAAGCCGGGCTCGGTGGCTCAGCCTGTAATCCCAGTGCTTTGGGAGGCCGAGATGAGTGGATTGCCTGAGCCTGCGGATTCAAGACCTGCATGGGCAACTTGGCGAAACCTCATCTCTACAATAAATCAAAAATTAGTGGGCATGGTAGCCCGCACCTGTAGTTCCAGCTACTTGGAAGGCTGAGGCGAAAGGATCGCCGGAGCCCAGCATGTCGAGGCTGCAGTGGCTGGGAGCGGCCACTGCACTCCAGTCTGAGTGACGGAGTGAGACTCCAACTCAAAAAAAAAAAAAAAAAAAAAAAGAAAGAAAGAAATCATCAAGAGATCAAGAGAGCAGGGAGACAGTCCACAGAATGGGAAAAGATATTTGCCAATGGTATATCTGACAGAGACCTAACATCTAAGATCTACAAGGAATTCAAACAGCCAAAAGAAAAGAAATTAACTACCCCATTAAAAAGTGGGCAAAAGACATGAACAGACACCTCTCAAAAGAAGATATACAGCCAGCCAACAGACACATGAAAAAGTGCTCAGTCTCATTCATCATCAGAGAAATGCAAATCAAAACCACATTGAGATACCACCTAATCCCAGAAAAAAAGGCCATCGTTAATAAAACAAACAACAACAGATGCTGGTGAGGATCTGGTAGGAAAGCAAACTTGTGAACCCTCTTTGGAAGATAGTGTGGTGATTTCTGAAAGAACTAGAAATTGACCTTCCATATGACCCAGCAATTCCCCTATTGTGAATATACCTGGAGGAACTCCAATCATTCTACCAAAAAATTACCTGCACATGTATGTTTGTTGCAACTCTATTCACAATAGCAAAAACATGGAACCAAC
The DNA here is from genome assembly GCA_963574415.1 of Tarsius wallacei. Classification (NCBI taxonomy): domain Eukaryota; kingdom Metazoa; phylum Chordata; class Mammalia; order Primates; family Tarsiidae; genus Tarsius; species Tarsius wallacei. The sequence continues at coordinate 4,154 of CAUYQG010180740.1, read as the reverse complement.
CATGTTGCCCATCAAAATTGGGCTGTATAAAAAATGTGGTAGATATACACAATGGAATATTATGAAGCCATATAAAAGGACAAACATAAGGGCTTTGCAGAAACTTGGATGGATTTAGAGTCTGCCATACTCAGTGATCTATCATAGAACCAAAGAACAGAGTACCATATGTTCTCACTCATAAGCAGACCTTGACAAATTATCATAATAATAGGGATTGGCACTAGTGGAAATCTGTCAAGGGAGGGGGGTGGGATTGGCAGTTGAGGGAAACTGCCGTTGGTGGGGGCACACCTCATCAACAAGGGTACTTGCATAATGAACATTTATATACATAACCCTGAGTTGTACCCCACATCTTTAAAATTAAAACTTTTAACATTAAAAAAAAGAGACATGCATTTGGAAAAATATCATTTTTTAACATTTGACAATGTTGGAAATTGCTAAAGCTTATAAAATACACAAGCATAGCAATAGCTCTGGTGTAAGGATGCAGTGTAGCCTAAATCTTCTGACCAACATGTATCTTCTGTGTCAAAGAAGAGATATGAGACATTTTAACATTATTTTATGCATATGGATGGTAATTTCAATTTAAAATGAGGCATAATATGTAGTGATGAGGGCTAAGAAAAATGCAAATTGGGTAAAGGGTCAAAATTGATGAGGAGGTGGTTTATTTGTTTTTAATAAATGATAAATTATATTTGACCTTAAAATTATAAGTAAAATCTCTATTTCCTTGTTGTAAAATAATATGTGTCACCATTCTGCTTAATGTCAGAAACTTCAATAAGGATATTGCAAAATAATTTGAAATTATGTTGTGCAGGCAATTAGGTTCCATTTCAATGCACTCTTCTGAAAGTGTTGTGTTTTCTTTAGGAAAAAATATAGAATATCTTGGTTGCAATGACAAACCAGCTTTTCTGCAGTGCATTCCTCCAGCAAAAGCTTAATATATCTGATTTGTCAAAGTCAACATTCCTGCTAATCTTTCCCACCAGTGTCAAGTGCTGAGAGCTATCACCTATTCATTTTGCTTTGCAGTGTAGAAAGAAAGATGTACAATGGGCAGAAAGTAATCTGCACAAACATCAGAATAAAATGGTCTTTTTGAGCATAGTTACTAAAAAGATACAAGGAGATTTGGAAAACCAGGTGTTTTTTCTGATATTTTTCCAACTCTTTTTTTTTTCTTGTGCTGTTTGCTTGAATGTGGATTATTCCTAACTTTATTGCTAAGTATCTAGCTTGTATGTTGTATGGTCTTAAACAGAAACATTTTTAAAACATGGTTTAGTTTACAAACATTTTAGGACACAAAAATATGTTTGTATCAAAATGTTATGTTTCACAGTATCATATAGTCAGTGTAGATGAAATAAAATACTATTAAATGTTATATGCTTTGAAATCTCTGAAGCAATATTATTATAATTACTGCGATTTAGCAGGAAATAAAATTACTGCAACTGGAGTTTTCATATTATGTCAGTCTGTACATATACTAGTTAATAAAATTATTTTTGAGAAGCTTCAGAAAACATAACCTAATCATGTTTTTTTCAATCTAACGTTAGTTGAATTTTCTGTAATAGAACAACTAAAAATTTGACTATCAACTTTATAACTTCCCCTGTTGAGTGTATGCATGCACACATGTGCATGTATATATGCATATGTATGTGTGTGTCTCAAAAATATACAGTAATTTAATTCCATTGTGATGTATTTAACAGTAATGGACATGCTTCATAGTGGAAGGAATTAAAAGAAAAACCAGGAAAATACAAAACTTGATGTGTAAAATATCCATTCCTAGTTTATTGAAAATTATCATTATGATATCTCACTTTAGAATTAGCACTGTCTCCCTCAATAGTGAGAGACTCAAAATGAAGACATTGTTTTAAAAATGTGTCTGTTTAAGACCATACAACATACAAGCTAGATATTTAGCAAAGAAACCACAAAGATGTAGACAGGGCACAGGGAAATTAAGAGCACCCATGCTTTCACTAGACATATTTGGAAAACAGAGTTGTTAGTGTAGGTTAGCAACTCACCGAAAAAGACCTGATTATTTGTGTAAATACGTAAGCATGCAAATTAAAGAGAGATTTCTCTTCATAGCTTAAACTTTGTTAATTAACAAATATAATAAAAAAATTTAATAGAAGGATATAAACATTTGGAGCACTGGCTTTAAAATTAGAAGAATCTGGGTTCCAGAATCATTTCAAACACATATTAACATGCTTAAGCTTTCATTTTCTCATCTGTAAAAGAAGAATCATCATAGAACCGCTTGTGGTTGTTGACTTAGATTTACTCTTCAGATTCTGCCTCCAACAATTATTGAAGTGCACTGTGCTTTCTGCAGTTGGCTAGAACCTCTGTTATGTTGTATTCAGTATTCTGTTTTTGTTTTGTTTGTTTTTTTAAGAAAGCAGTATTTTGAGAGGAAAGAAGAGTTCCCATAGTGAGAGGGGACCCAAGGGGCTAGTCCCAGTATTCTGTTTTAAGCTTGGAGTAAAATAACTTACTTTTCTTTTGTTAAGTACAAATAATTTCAGTTACATTTATTAAAATATAAATAAATATTTATCTGTTAGCTTTCAAGCTTACCATTCCACCGGTTGACTTACAAAAGTAATTTGAGAGCCAGAACTGAAAAATGGCTGACTGTTTTAGGTAATACCCACCCTGCCCTGAAATCCGTTGATTCCTGAGTGAGAATGGCTGGGTGGCCTGAAGAGCATCACTTTATATGCACTTAGAGTTTAATCTCTTATGCCAGTACTATTCTAACAAAATATTTATTAAATCCTTTAATTCTCATAACAATCCAATAAAGGGGGTACTGTTGTTATATCCATTTTAAGGATGATAATTCTGGGGCAAAGAGAGTTAATGTAACATCCAAATCCACACAACCATTAAGTAATAGAACCTGAATTCAAGACCAAACAGCAACATGGTAACTCCAGATTCCTTGGTCTGAACATTACACTATGCAGACTTTCATCATAATTTAAGAACGAGAAAGATCCTGGCTTCATATTTTAGAAACTGTTGTACATAGTATAACTTCATTTGACCATTTGGATTCCAGATGTGTCAAGTACAGATAGTACTGAGTCCATCCTCTAAAGCGTTCTGCTCCAAGATCTTGTAACAACCAGCAGAGCAAATTACATGATATCCCCTTTTTCACGGGGAAGACTGAAACTTTTTCTCTTTCCATAATAGAAGCAAGCTATGTGAATGCAAAACATATATTTAAATATCCAATCACTAACTTTCATTTTAAAACTATGTTCTCAGTATTAGAATGACATTACCTATGTCCAGCTAGTTTTTGTGATTTATTGTAGAGAAGAGGTCTCATCAAGTTGCCCAGGCTGGTCTCGAACCCACAGTCCCAGGCAATCCTCTCGCCTTGGCCTCCCAAAGTGCTAGGAAGTACAGACTGGGCCACTGTGCCTGGCCCTGATATATATGGAAAATCTTATGCTGCCATTCTTTATGAGTGATTGTCTCATAAGCTTACTGCCTTATTACTAAATATTGAAAATAGCAGAAGAGGAAATATATTATAATGGTAATATTCTAATAATTATAACTTCCTCATCATTTATAAGACAACACACACTATACTCAATAAATCATCTCAGTTAATATTTACAAATAAAGTATGAGAATCATATGTAGAATTAATGAGTATTATTCACTGTATAAAGACAAGGAAAGAAAAGCTTAGGGATGTGAGGCCACTTGCTTAGGCATATACAGCTCACATGTACCAGATATGCTTCTGGAACGCAGAGATCCTGATCCAAAAGCCTCTGCTACTAATGGGTACTCCCTTCAGCGCTAGTAGGAGATATGACTACAGGCCTGAGATATAAAGAGAAACCACACCTAAGTACGCTTCTCAGACTCCCTTATACTATTGTGCTATTCAAGTGTTCATGCATTTTGGGTTTTTTTTGTTGTTGTTTTTGTTTTTTTGAGTTGGAGTCTCACTCTGTCGCCCAGACTGGAGTGCAGTGGCTGCTCCCGGCCACCGCAGCCTCGACCTGCTGGGCTCCAGCGATCCTTCCGCCTCAGCCTTCCAAGTAGCTGGAACTACAGGCGCGCGCTAC
>CAUYQG010180733.1:0-20471 GCA_963574415.1 Tarsius wallacei | reverse complement strand
TTCTAAAACCCTCCTGTGCATTTAATCCTAAAACAATGCCAACACAAGCATTTAATTACACATTATTTCTAAACTTAATTGTACCTCCACCAAGTTTACAAACATCTGAACTTCATCTTGCTATATCCTAAGGTTTTTCATTGAAAGGATGTGAATGCTTACTTATTTTTTATGCCAAAGTAAAAACAAAAACAAAAAGAAAAAACAGGGGAGACATTGATGATATTGAAGAGAAGGGGAATTGACGAATAGAGCAAGGTGTAGATCAGGAGAGTAAGGCCAGGGCACAAGGGTTGTGGAAGGTCTGAATAAAGTTGCTCCAAATGAGTGAATGTCAATCTGTTTGTAAGCACATGAGAAGATAATTGAGAAAAATCACACTCAAGTTTTCAATTTTCCAGAGCAAATTCACGAGCTCCTGAGAGCAGGTATGTTGGGTTAATGCTTAAGGAAGATTTAAAATAGTCATTGAGAGCTAGACATGGTGACTCAGGTCAAGGTGAGAGGATTGCTTGAGGCCAAGGTGAGAGGATTGCTTGAGTCCAGCCTAGGCAACATAGCAAGACCTCGTCTCTAAAACTTGTATATGACATATAAAATACATATACAAGGGAGTGACCCAGAAAAGAATGGAATTATCTTTTTGGAATGTGGGTCCCTTGCAGTACAGGCTTCCCCCACTAGGTAAGTGTTCTAGAAACCCATCAGCATCATTGTGCCAGCTAGCATTGTTTAAGAGACTGCACTCAGCTTCAGTGATTTTTTTTTTTTGTAAGCAGGGGTAGATTCTTTCAATGTGTCTGCCCATTTCATGGTTGGTAATTTACATGAACAAGCTGCCCACACTGTTCTGAGTATTCGCAGGTTTTGACCGAAAACGTCATGATCCCCGTGTTCCACCCTCCCTTTTCACCCAACCCCACGCCAAGCGACTTTTTCCCCGCAGGTGAAAAAACTTCTCAAAGGGAAACGTTTTGCAGATACGGAAGAGGTGAAACAAAAAACGGCAAAAGCACTAAAAGATAGTAAAATAAACAAGTTCAAAAACTGTTTTGGGCAATGGGAAAAAGTCTCAATAGGCGTATTGCACCAAATGGAGAGTACTTTGAAGATGACTGAAGTTTAAGCATATAAAAATAAATACACAAATTTTATAAGTAAAGCACAGATAGCCATATATTGACAGGTGGTAGGGAAAGCTCATCAACTTAGATGGAGACAAGGAGTCTGTGGTGGCGCCAATGTGTGTCCCTTCAGCAGTACTCAACTGTCCAGGTGTAGGAGCTTGGGGCTTGAATAAATAGGATGAATACACATCAGCCATCTTTGAATACCAAGAGTTTTGTTTGTGCAGTTGGTGCAAAGGATCCACTGACATCCTCTGACCAGTGAATGATATCACGAGAGCCATATCTTGCAGCAGGGTATAGAATGGGGAAAAACTACATTAGACCACACATTAAGTAACTGGAACAGGAGTGAGACTAGAGGCTGAGTTAATGTCAAGGAAGAGAATAAGGCCAAGACACTTGCTAAGAAAGTAAATTACTTTGTGACTTATACATTCAAATGAACTGCAAGTAGTGAAAGTCTAATATGTTGAATCAGATTAACTCAAATAATTAAGTAATGAATTTCCTTGTGCTTCCCCAAAGACTGTAAAGTGAAATCAATCAATACACTAGAAGAGTGGGAAGAGGAATGACCTATTTTTGATTGTGTTGTTAGGAGGAAGGAACCATGAAACAAGTTATTCTGAGGTGACAGCAGGTCCAGCCAAGGGGAAATAATAAATAGGCAATTGGTGCTGTTAGATGTCATGGAAGGGATGCAGATTTAAATGACGGGCTAGTGAAGAAGCCAAATAAAAAGAAAGGAAGAAAGAGAAAGGAAGTAGTCAGACAGGTGCGCGCGCGCATGCACACACACACACACACACACACACACACACACACAAAGTAGAAGAGCTTAGAGATATCACGGGAAAACAAATGTGAAAGAAATCAGTATTCAGTGGTACTAACCACACCATGTTTCTGCAGGGATCACGGGCAAGGGTGGGCTCCTTCCACAAGTGGTACTAAGATGACTGGGGAGAAGGGAGTGAAGGCAAGCTGATGATACAGAGACAGTGCTCTATAAAAGATGTCTTGGTTCACTACTAGCTTTTGTTGAGGTTAAATTATGTGTGTCCTTCAAAATTTCATACACTGAGATCCTGACTTCACTTCCTCAGAATGTGACCTTATTTGAAAATAGGGGCATCGTAATATAATTAGGTAAGATGAGGTCATTCTGGAGTAGGGTGGTCCCTTAATCTAAGACGACTGGTGTCCTTACTAAAAGGGGAAATTTTAGGCTGGGCATGTTGGCTCACACCTATAATCCCAGCACTCTGGGAGGTCAAGATGAGAGGATTGCCTGAGCCCAGGGGCTCAAGACCAGCCTGGGCAACTTGGTAAGACCTCATCTCTACAATAAATCATGAAAAATTAACTGGATGTGGCGGCACATGCCTGTAGTTCCAGCTACTTGGAAGGCTGAGGTGAAAGAATGCCTGAGCCCAGCAGGCTGAGGCTGCGGTGGCCATGAGCATGACACTGCACTCCAGCCTGGGCGACAGAGTGAGACTACGACTCAAAAAAATAAATAAATAAAAATAAAAGGGGAAATTTGGACACAGGCAGGCACACACAGAAAATGCCATGCGAAGATGAACATCAAGAATGGGGTGATGCCGCAGAAACCAAGGAATGCCAAAGATTACCAGCAAACACCAGAAGCTACGAGACAGGCATGGAGCAGATTTCTCCCTCGCAGACCTGAGAGGGAACCTATCTTGCTGACACCTTGATCTCAGACTTTCTGCCTCCACTACAGTGAGACAATGGATTTATGTTGTTTAAGCCAAGTTTGTATTTTGTTATGGCAGCCCTAGCAAATTAATACGGGTTCCATCTTGAAGAAAAATCCAAGATTTTTACACTGTTGTGGAATAAACAGAACCATCACTTATACTTCCCAATTGCATATTTCATGTCAGGATTCATGTTCTCATATTTTATCTTATTTTGTACAGCTACGAAATTTTCTTCCAGAGCAGAAGACATGCAGATCAACTTTTGCAAAGGAATATGCGACCCCCTGTCCGTCTCCTCTCCCCAGAGCTTTTCCGTTTTGGCTTCCGCTGAGCCTGTGAGCCTCTTGTAGCACAGGCATTCCTCAGGTACAGCCCCCTGTGTGTAAGCAACCAGTTAGAGTTAGGCTGGCACCACTGCTACTGCCTTCTAACCAAAATGTCATAATATCATGAGTCACTTCTCCCTCCCTCACACTCATGCTGTGTTGGGGGGGTTACCCTTCATCATGATCCAACCAATGGAGGGTATCCCAAAGGTTACAAAGCCATTCTGACCATATGTAAAGCCAGTCAAATCATTTCGAATATGTTGTCTTTGTGGAGTTGTAACTGCCAATCAATGGAACTATTCTAAGTCTTTTATGTAGCCATGTCTGATGGTAAGTGTTATGTGTCAACTTGACTGGGTCACAGGGTGTCCAGGCATTTGGACAAACATTTTTCTCAGTGTATGTGAGAGTAATTCTGAGTGAGAATAACATTTGAATCAGCGAACTGAATAAATCAGTCACCCTCTCTAATGTGGTGGTCTCATCCAAGCAACTGAAGATCTGAACACAACCAAAAGGGTAAGTAAGGGGGAACTCCTGCTGCCTGAATGCCTTAGTCTGGGACTTTGGTCTTTTCTTGCCTTAAGAAACAGACTGAAACTCAGCTCTTCTTGGGTCTTGAGCCTGCTAGCTTTTGGAGTAAAACTGTGCCATTGGTTGTCCTGCGTCTCCATATTCCTGACTATAGATCATGGGACTTATTAGCCTCCATAATCATGTGAGCCATTATTTTATTAAAAATGTATTCATATTATATCAAATATAATTATATTAGATTATATAAAATATATTAAAAACCAAAAAACAGAATTTATTTATAAAAAATTGTGTATTTATTCTTACATGTTTAAACTTCAATCACCTTCAAAGTACTCTCTGTTTGATGCAATACATCTATCAAGATGCTTTTTCCACTGCTCAAAACAGGTTTTGAACGCGTCAATTTTGATGCCTTTCAATGCTTCCACTGTTTTTGTTTCACCTCTTCAACATCAGCAAAACGTTTCCCTTTGAGAACTTTTCTCATCCAGGGGAAAAAAACAAGTCACTTGGGGCAAGACTGGGTGAATAAGGTGGTGGGGTATGGGGGTCATGCCATTTTTTGGTCAAAACTCAGCAAGGTGTGGACAGGTGCTCTCCTAAATCACCCACCATGAAATGGGCAAATGCATGGAAAGAATCTCCAAAAAAAAACTCACTGAAGTTAAACACAGCCTCTCACAACAATGCTAGCTGGTACACTGATACCAATGGGTTCCTAGAACACTTACCTAGCAGGGAAGCCTGAAATACAAGGGGCCCACCCTTCAAAAAATAATTCTGGTTTTTTTGGGGTCCCCTCTTTTGTATATACACTTATAATATTCTATTAATTGTTCCTCTGGAGAACTCTGACTAATGTATTTAATCTAACCAGTTTATTGCATTAAAGTACAATGTGTGCTGGGCACAGTGGCTCACGCTTGTAATTTCAACACTTTGGGACACCGAGACTCAGGGAGAATTGCCTAAAGCCAGGAGTTCAAGATCATCCTGGCAACATAGTGAGATCTTGTCTCTCCAAAAAGTAAAAAATAAATAAATAAAGTAGTCAAGTGTGATGGTGCAGGCTGGTAGTCCCAGCTACTCAGAAGGAGGTCCAGGAGGTCAAGGCTGAGGTAAGCCATGATCATGCCCCTGCACTTCACTACCTAGGTGACAGAATGAGAACCCAACTCAAAAAAAAAAAAAGAATGAGAAAAAAAAAGGTACAATGTGATCAGTAATAGATGAACTTTGGAACTGGGGAAGCCAGGAGTTGAACTAGGATGAACCCAAGTGTATAAAGAAAATATAAACAGTACTTATTACATAAAGTTATTATGAAATTTAATAAGTAAAATAAATTAATTAAAATTTAAAAATAATTAAGAACTCAAATTCTTAGAATAATAACAATTCAGGTAGAATACCCAAAACTTCTTCTCTAGTGATCACCAAACATTGAAGCTTTCCCTTGGTGCACTTGTTATATCAGTGTTAGGCCTGTGCTCACTACATAAACTTGTGTGAGCCTAAGTAATTCTTGCCTGAGTGACAGTCACCTCTGTGAGACTTATGAACAAGATCTATCACCATGGTGGCCAAAGGTGACAGTACAACTCCAAGAACACTTCAAAATCCTCTCCAAATTTATACAACCTTGTTTTTATTCACACTGTCTCAGAATAACTCTCCTAATCACAAATCGGCCTGAAGATCAATAAACAATTACTGACAGGCCAGAAAACTTTCCTCAAAAAACTAAGACATCTTTAGGAAGAAGTTCAAGTTGAGGACTGCCAACCCTAACGGAGAGTAACAAGGGAAAGAAAAGTAAAAATGTGACCGAAAAACTTTTCCTGAATAATATGCTTACATAAAAACTTTTTCTGAAAAATTTTAAGCAAGGACAAAACCAATTTTCTAATATTTCTTGACCAGTATATTTTCAATAATGTTAAAACACAGATTAGAACCAAATACCACATGTTCTCACTCATATGTGGAACCTGAACATTACTCACATCAGCACGAGGAAGGGATTGGCAGTCATGGGACATTGCCGGGGAGGGAGAAAAGGGGTGGGGCATGTAACAACATAAGGGATACCTGATCCTAAACCAGAGGAAGTGACAACCAGTTGGAGGCCCAAACTTCACCTGCACATAGATTACTTATGTACCTAATCCTGACTTGTACCCCACATCTTTAAAATAAAGTATTAAAAAATTCAAATTAATGCAAAAGCTTATATGTAACTAAAGTTTCTTGCAAATATTTTTAAATTCCAGTAGTAAATCTTAGGAGTCTTTTTTTTAAATTAGGCTTTGTAATACAAAGTAATGATTTTTGTTCACTCTTGTGGACATTCTGTCCTAGCCTTGTCCACTGTCTTTGACGTGCCAGGATATATTTACCATGTACACAGTTGGCAGAAGAGATTGGCTCTTCCCCCGGTGCCAGCCAGTGAGAATTCCCTGAGGGTAATCTCCTCCAGACCCTAGACTATGTCTCAAAGAATCAGCCCTGCAAATCACCTGTGAATAACCCAGTGTACCTTTGGGTTTTTGTTTGTTTTTAGAGACAAGGTCTCATTCTGTCACCCAAGCTGGAATGCAATAGTGCGATCATAGCTCACTGTAATCTTGAACTGGTGGGTTCAAGCAATCCTCAGCCTCAGCCTCCCAAGGACCTGGAACTAAAGTGTGTACCACCATGTCCAGTTCCCCAGGGTACCTTTGTGAGTGCAAAGGACTATTGGGCCAAGGCCTCTATTACAGAGCTCTCTGGAGAATTGGAGACACAAAAATAGTCCCAGTGAGATCCAGAAATGGCAGAATAGGCCACATGTGATGAAATTTGCTACATTCTCTTGGGGAAGCAAGACTGACCTTATTTCTTTTTCTCATTCTGTTCCTAAAGAGAAAGACATTGAGAAGAATGACAATAGATATGGTGATATCAGTATGTCTCTGTATACCAGAAAGAAAGAAAGAAAGAAAAAAAAAAAAGAAAGAAAGAAAGAGATAATCAGATATATCTAGAAAAATGGTAGATATAGATAATTAGATAGATAATCATATATATATATATCTCTATATATCCAGAAAGACTTTACACATACATTGTATATGCTATATATACCTCCAGCATGTATTTTTTAATCACCCAAATCCATAGTTTATATTAGGGTTCAGTCTTGGTATTGTACATTCTATGGGTTTTAGCAAATGCTGAATGACATATATCCACTATTATGATATCATACAGAATAGTTTCACTTCCCTAAAAGTCCTCTGTTCTCTGCTTATTCATCTCTCCCTCCACCCTAACCCCTCATAACCCCTGATCTGTTTACTGTAGTTTTGACTTTTTTACTATAGTTTTGCCTTTGCCAGAATGTCACATCATTGGAATCATGAGGTCTGTAGCCTTTGTAGATTGGCTTCGTTCACTTAGAAATATGAATTTAAGATTCCTCCGTGAGATTGCTGGATCAAATGGTAAGAGTATGTTCAGTTTTGTAAGGAACTGATGAAATGCCTTTTGTCATTTGCTGCAGCTCTTTGCGTTCCCATTGGCAGTGAATGAGAGTTCCTGTTGCTTTACACCAGGATTTGACATGGTCATTTTTTTGGATTTTTGCCATTCTGAAAAGTGTGTAGTGGTCTGGCATGTATTGCAAGTAACATATCTTAGTTCTTGCCTATTAAAGAATCTTTTTTAAAAATACAGATAAAGCCGGGCACAGTGGCTCATACTTGTAATCTCAACACTTTGGGAGGCCGAGGCAGGAGGATTGCTTGAACCTAAGAGTTTGAGACCAGCCTGGGCAACATAGAAAGACACTGTCTTTACAGAAAAATCAAAAAACTCCTCATCAACAAGGGTATCTGCATAATGAATGTTTGTATACCTAACCCTAAATCGTACCCCACATCTTTAAAATAAAAAATATTTTTTTAAAAGTCAAAAAATTAGCCAGGTATAGTTGTACCTGCCTGTAGTCCCAGCTACTTAGAAGGCTGAGGTGGAAGAATCACCTGAGCTCCAGGTGGTAAAGGATGTAGTGAACCACGATCATGCCACTGTACTACAGCCTGGGTGACAGAGTGAGAGACCCTGACTCAAAAACAAAATAATAATAAATATAAATATAAAAATATAGATAAGAAAAGAAAGACAAATCACTTATCATCTTATTTCCTAAAGATAATTACTTTTAATATTCAGATATATATCCTTCCAATCATTTTTCTCTGTATGTATAAATGCATTTTTTTCTTTTTATCATTCTAAAGATACATACAGATTAACTCAGGTAGGAGCAAGTATGCATCCATTTTTAACAGGGGTCTATATTCTATAATTAATTTAATAGTCTGATCTCTGATCTGATTTGGGGAAATCAAGCCAAATATCACCTGATTCTTTTCAAATAATAGAAAAACTGATAAAACATCTCAGGGGTTATTTATTTTGGCATCTGATACATTCTAAGATAAGCTCAATTAATTTCATGACTTCTCATCCTTTAATCTAGAATTTCACATATCGTGCCCTGTGAAATTTCAATCCTATGGCTAAAATGGCTAAGGAAAATCACAGAAACAAAGAACAGAGTACCATATATTCTCACTCATAAGCGGACCTTGAACAACCCTAATACTTTCTAACCTTGCTGTCTTAAAGATTGATTTGCAACTTGCATTTTGGCACACCTGACACTGACAACATCAAGTCCTGGTGACAATATAAAGTAACAGAAACTCGCCAGGCTCAGTGGCTCAGCCTGTAATCCCACGCCTTTGGGAGGTTGAGGTGAGTGGATTGCCTGAGCCCGCGGGTTCGAGACCCGCCTGGGCAAGTGAGACCTCATCTCTACAATAAGTCAAAAAAATTAGCCCGGCGTGGTAGTGCGCGCCTGTAGTTCCAGCTACTTGGAAGGCTGAGGCGGAAGGATCGCCGGCGCCCAGCAGGTCGAGGCTGCGGTGGCCGGGAGCGGCCACTGCACTCCAGTCTGGGCGACAGAGTGAGACTCCAACTCAAAAATAAAAATAAAAATAAAAATAAATAAAGTAACAGAAACTCTCATTCATTGTCTTGAGAATGAACAATGATGCAGCCACTTTGGAAAGGCATGTTGTCAGTTTCTTACAAAACTCAACATACTTTCACCATATGATCCAGCAATCTCACTCCTTGGTATTTACACAAAGAAGTCAAAAACGTACATTTCCCCAAAAGCCTTCACGTGAATGTTTATAGTCGCTTTATTCATAATTACCAAAACTCTAAAGCAACCGTGATGTCCTTCAGTAGGTGAATCAACAATAAACAAAGGTACATTCAGATGATGGAATATTATTCAGCACTAAAAAGAAATGAGTGAGGGAAAATTCTGCAGCAGAAAGTCACCTCGAGTGCTGAGCGCTGCCCAGCAAGAGTTCAGAGCAGAAGTGAATATCCCTCTCTCTCTCCCTGAGTAAACTATACTGAATGGCAGAAATGACCCTGGGACAGCAAGATCTTATCTAGCTACAAAACAACAAAACTAAATAACAATAAAAAGGGAAGAGTTGCTCCTCATAGGTGAGGAAGAATCAGCAGAAAAACACCAGCAACCCACAAAGCCTTAAATAGATATCACCTAAAAAAAGTAGCTATCGACCCCCAAGGAATTGAAGGCACCCAGAATGACTTGTCCCTGAGGACAGACCAGAATTTGGCTGTTGGATGGCTAAAATGGCTAAGGAAAATCACAAGAATTTAGAAGCAAAGATCATCCAAGCCATGCAGAAATTAAAGGCTGAGATGGCCAATATAAAAAAGATCCAGATGGATTTGGAGTCTATCATACTCAGTGATCTATCACAGAAACAAAGAACAGAGTACCGTATGTTCTCATTCATAAGCGGACCTTGAGCAATTATAATACTATAAGAAAGTATTTGGCAGTAATGGGAAACTGTCAGGGGAAGGGGGGTGGGATTGGCAGTTGAGGGAAACTGCTAGGGGAGGGAGGGGCACACCTCATCAACAAGGGTACCTGCATAATCAATGTCTGTACCTAACCCTGAATTGTATCCCACATCTTTATGATAAAAAAAATAATAATTAAATAAAAAAGATCCATTCTGAAATCCTGGCAAGGAAGAATTCCCTCCTGGAATTTCAAAGCTCAATAACAGGCTTAGGGAGCAGAACTGATCAGGCAAAGGAAAGCATCTCAGAGTATGATGATCAAATAATTGAACTAGCCCAGACTGACAAAAACAAGAAGAGACTCAAAAAGAATGAGCAGAGCCTCAGAGAAGTGTGAGACTTCGTAAAGAAGACAAATCTAAGTTGATTAGAATCCCCGAAACAGAAGGTTAAACTGAGAACACCCTGTAACAAGCCTTCCATGGGGTCATCCAAGAAAATGTTTCATATCTTGCTAGAGAGTCAACCATCCAAGCACAAGACAAGCCCTGCAAGGTATTACATAAGAAGACCATCCCCAAGACACATAGTAATCTACCTCCACAAGGTAAGAATGAAAGAAAAATCCTAAAGGCGACTAGAAAGAGGGGTCAGGTCACCCACCAATGAAGACCCATCAGAATTGCACTAGGCTTCTCAGCAGAATCCCTATAAGACATAAGGGACTAGAGTCCCATCTTTTTTTTTTCCCCCCACTCAGACTGCATCCTCTCCCTCTTACTCCCACAAAGGAAAGCAAGAACAATCATCAATGGCAAATGGCAAATGCAATGAAGCACATCAAGAACCAGCCTCAGGCTCAGAAGCCAGTGCTGCATTTCCTCCTGGTGGTTTCCAGTGCCCTGCACAATAGAGAAACTTCTCTAGTAATGAACTATAGAAATGATCTCTGAAAGTAGTCTTTGGAGTCTCATCTTTTCTGTTCTCAAAGATACACAATACCAGCCAAGCTAAGCTTTATCAGTGATGGAGAATTAAATCCTTCCCAGACATCCATCCCTGAGAGGATACGACTCCTTTGGACCAGCCCACCAAGGACAGCTTTGAGGACAGAAACAAAAGAATGGCAGCACCCATCACAAAAGCAGAGGCAAGTACAGTTAACAGAGCATACTGACCACCCACAAAATTAAATACATAAATATAATAAAAAGGAAGCAAAGTAACCCCTTAAGAGCCTTATGGCAGGGAGAAACTCTCACATACCAAGAAATGAGCTATGAAGCCATAAAAAGTCATAGAGGAACTTGAAATACATATTATATTACTGAATGAAAGAATAACTTCCCTGTCTGAGGTGGCTGTAAGCTAAATAAATCTGTATGCATCTTTCGTAGATCAAAATGAAAGGTTTATTTATATAAAGAATTAGGTAAGCTGGGTGCAATGGCTCATGCCTGTAATACTAATGCTTTGGAAGGACAAGGCAGGAGGGTTGCTTAAGCCCAGGAGGTCAAGGCTGCAGTGAGCTATGATCATGCACTGCACTCCAGCCTGGGCAACAGAGTGAAATCCTGTCTCTAAATAAATAAATAACAAAAAAAGAATGAGGTACAGTCCAGGGTGGTGGCTCGTGCCTATAATTCCAGCACCTTGGGAGGCAGAGGCAAGTGGATTACTTAAGACCAGGTGTTCAAGATCAGTGGGCAACAGAGCAAGACCTCATCTCTACAAAAAACAAAAAAAATCAGCTGTGTGTGGTGGCGCATGCTTGTAATCCTAGCTACTCAGGAGGCTGAGGCGGGAGGATCATTCAAGGCCAGAAGGTCAAGGCTGTGTTGAGCCATGATTGTACCACTGCACTCCAGCCTGGGTGACAGAGTGAGACACCAACTCAAAGGAGAGAGCGAGAGAGAGAGAGAGAAAGAATGATAGAGAGAGAACAAGAACTAGGTAAAGGGAGTGATGTAGCTGGCGTGAGAAGGGAGAAAAGGAGTCAGAGCCCAGGTCAGCAGAACTACACATCCATGGCGTCCAGTCTCAGAAGCACCTCACCACTACTGGGCAATTTTTTTGTGCTCCCAGGAAGCTTTCCTCCCACTTATCATAGTGACTCTTGTATTTCAGTCCTACCCCATACTCTCTTTTCCTTCATTGTCCTTCTCAGTCAGCAATCTCATCTCCCATTTCAAGAAAAAATAAAGCCTCTAGACAAAATTTCCTCAGCCTCTGCCACCACCCTGCACTCTCCTTGGCCGCCACCTAGCCTTTCTTCTTGCCTTTCTATTAGAATCTGAGAGGTGACCATTCTCATTCCAAGTCTATCTCCTCCACCTGCATGTGGTATCCTCCTGCCTCCTCGGAGTCTCGTTCCTCGGAGCGTCCTTTCTTGCTTGCTCACCTCTGACGACTCCTTTTTTTCTGCCTCCTTTTCTGTCAAGATTTAAACATGATTTTCTGCTTTGAATAAAATCCACCCACTCTCAATCCTTCAACCCATCAAAGTGTGTTACCCTTCAGAGATAAATTTTATAAACAGTTAATTCATTTATTCAGTAAATATTTGCTGTGTCAACTATATGCCAGACTTTGTTTTAAGTACTAAAGATTCAACAAAGGACCCAGTGGACAAAGCTCCCCGCCCGCATGGAACATCTGTTCTACTGACAATCTCTAACCATGTTCTCATTTCCAGTTCATATCGTTAACCAATATCCTCTGGCTTCTACCCCTTTCCTCCTCTAAAAACTTCTCCTGTCAAGGTCATAATGATTTCCTTATAAATCATGACCAAGCATGGTAGATCGGGCCTGTAATCCCAGCACTTTGGACAAGGTGGGAAGAACACTTGAGCCCAGGGGTTTGAGACCAGCCTGGACAAGAGTGAGACCTCGCCTCATTTTAATTTTTTAAATATTTTTTTTAAATTTTTTCTAGTCAAGTTCTCACTCTGTCACCCAGGCTGGAGTGCAGTGGCACAATCACAGCTCACCACAGCCTTGGCCTCATGGGCTCAGGCAAACCTTCCACTTCAGCCTCCCACGTAGCTGGGATCACAGGCATGCACCACCATTCCTGGCTAATTTTTTTCATTTTTTGTAGAGATGAGATTTTGCTATGTTGCCCAGTCTGGTCTCAAGCAATCCTCCCTCCTCGGCCTCCAAAATTGCTGGGACTATAAGCGTGAGCCCCTGTGCTCAGCTCTCGGCTCATTTTAAATAAATAAATAAATGAATTACAGACAGAAATTGTTTAATTCTCATGTTATTGGACCCAGGGTTTGCAGCATTGACATGACTGACCACCACTCCATAAAAGCTTGGGCCCTTCAAATGATGTTTATCTTGATGACAAACCTTTAATGGCTGCCCATCCCCTTTAGGGTGACGTTTTAAATGCCCAGCAGCTGATAAGGCCCTTACTGATGGTTGTCCAACTTTGCTGTCTAGCTTCGACTGTTACCTTCTTAGCCTTTGTCTTGGTCTGCTATTCTTAGTTACAACCATCCTGATCTCTCTGAGGTCCACTGGAAGTGCCAAGAAGTCCTTCCCCTTCTTCTCCTAGTTCATACATACTCACCCTGCAGGCTCAGCCTTGGTTTTCTCTAGGATCCCTGGACTTATTTTCTCTGGAAACCAGGCTCCTATGTTGAATTTGGAGTCCTTCTTATGTACTTCCAAAGGAGGGTCTGATCTTTCACCTGAAGGCATTTATCACAGCATGTTATCCTCATCAGTTAGTCTGTCTGAATCTCCCTGGAGTGTATAAGACCCATGAGAATGGAGACAATTTTTTTTTGGTAGAAGTGGATCTTGCTAAGCTGCCCAAGCTGGTCTCAAACTCCTGGCCTCAACTGATGCTTACACTTTGGCCTCCCAAAGTGCTGGGGTTACAGGCATAAGCCACTATGCCCAGCCAAGACTAATTCTTATTCAAGATATATTTGCAGCATAGTGCCTGACACAGAGTTGTTTTTCTTTTCTTTCTTTTTTTGAATCGCAGTCTCACTGTGTCACCCAGACTGGAGTGCAGTGGTACACTCATGGCTACTGCAACCTCAGCCTGCTAGGTTCAGGTGATCCTTTCACCTCAGCCTTCCAAGTAGTTGAAACTATAGGCACACACCACCACTTCCAGTTAATTTTTTTGATTTATTTTAGAGATGAGGTCTCACCAAGTTGCCCAGGCTGGTCTCAAACCCCTGGTCTCAGGCAATCCTCTTGCCTCCACCTCCCAAAGTGCTGGGATTACAGGTATGGGCCACTGCATCCAGGTCAGAGTCATTCTTCAACAACTATTATGTAAGATTATATTTGTTGAAGATTTACTATATGCCAGCACTGTGCTGCATGCTTTACAAATAGAATGTGCCTTCAGCCTCATTAAAACAGTAGCAACAACAAAACTTCAAAACAATTATTCTTATGACTGAGAAGTAATACACAGATAACATCTCTTAAAATGTGTATACATGTTTTGGCACACCCAGTATACGTGTATTATGATGTTTTGCCATCTTAAAAAGCCTTTCTGGCTGAGGAGAGATTGCCTCCCTCTAAAGTAGCCACCAAAAGCAAAATAATCTGCGCCCAGCTGTTGAGATCTGTGGTTGCCCATAGGCCAGTAATGAGCAATCTCAGCAAGAGGACACACCAACCTGAAAGTCAAGATATTATTCCTAGCCGGGTTCGGTGGCTCAGCCTGTAATCCTGTGCCTTGGGAGGCTGAGGTGAGTGGATTGCCTGAGTCCGCGGGTTCAAGACCCGCCTGGGCAACTTGGTGAAACCTCATCTCTACAATTAGCCGGGCGTGGTAGCGCACGCCTGTAGTTCCAGCTACTTGGAAGGTGGAGGCGGAAGGATCGCCGGAGCCCAGCAGGTCGAGGCTGTGGTGGCCGGGAGCGGCCACTGCACTCCAGTCTGGGCGACGGAGTGAGACTCCAACTCAAAAAAAAAAAAAAAAAAAGATATTATTCCTGGTCAAGAGAGAAGATTAAAGAATCACCGGCTATTCAAGGGCCTGACCTGGAACCCAATCCCCAAGAACTGGCTCAGTCCGAGACTGACCTATATGTATTTTATTCATATGTAAGTATGCTCTTATATACATAGAGAGAGGGATGCCCAAAAAAGTACACACATTTTAAGAAAAGAAAAACCTGTATTAAAATTGTAATAATATATGCTGATAACAAAAGATGAATACAAATCACGTTTGACTTCTGCAATTACAAGAGGCACTCATAGTGGTTGCCATCAGCCTCCAGACACTTCTGATGATGGCGAACTACTACTTGAGCAGCGTTGACCAAAGTGTCCACTGGTATCCTGCACATGCCATTTCAGTATCTTCCCGAAGTTCCACAGTGTAGCCGTTTTTCCATGGTACACTACATCCTTTAAGGTCCCCCATAAGTAGAAGTCAAGGAGTGTTAAGTCAGGAGGACCTGGGGTAAACTGAACTGCACTGTTCCGTTCAATTTAAACTGTGCTTCATCAGACCAAACCATTTTCCCCACAAACTCCTCATCCTCTTGTATCATATTTTGGAACCACTTACATGCTGCACCATTCTATCAGGGCCATCTTCATTTAGTGCATGTAATAATCTTGGGACAAAACTTTCCATTTTGCTGTTTTAAGAATGCATCATATGCTTGTTCTGCTAACTCCTGTCTCACGTGTACATTGTTTTGTAGCTTTCTGTGGTGAGTGTGTAAACCGTTCCAACACTACAGCAGAAGAATCAGGACTTATGGCTATATGAGGCATCCCAGATCTTCCCTTGTACCCATCACACACAGTACCATGCATCTCAAACTTATCACAAATGCATGCAGTTGTCAGGCGCATTGGAGGTTCTGTTGCATACTTACGCCTGCATTGTCGTACTTGTACAATGTTCTCGAATTTCAAATACAACTTCATAATGGTCTTGCACTCCTCAAAGGAAAACCATGCTTCTGCCATTTTCTTTGATTGCCCTGCATGTTGCATGGTAATGCTAGGATTCATTTGATTAACGCCATCTTTTGAGTGAATGTCATACTACACATTGCTACTGTAATTCAATTCAACTTCAAAAAGTAATACACAAATAACATCTCTTAAAATGTGTATACATTTTTGGCACCCCCAGTATATGTGTGTATTATGATGTTTTGCCCTCTTAAAAAGCCTTTCTGGCTGGGGAGAGACTGCCCCTCTCTAAGGTAGCCAATTCTTTTCTTTTTTTTTTTTTTCTCTCCTTTATTTCAATAGCTGTAGTGGAAGGCTAGTCAATTCTTAAGAAATAACAAAGGACTCAGCCAAGAGCACATCTTTGATATACAAACTAACCATTCCTGAGCCTTACAACCCAGGAGGCAGTTTTCCTTTGCCTTTGTCAGGTTAGGTCCCTGGGACCTGTAGCTTAGAGCCTGTGGAAACTATTCAAACTAACTAATCCTACACTGCTTGCCCTGCCCACCTTGACTCTCCTACGAAAGCCCCAATAAAGGCTTTGACCTTCCACTCACCCTTGTCTTCTGCCTACTGACCACTCTGGGGTCTTTCCCATGTGATCCTGGGTGGCATGCTGTGCCTTCTGTCTCTAGAATCTCTGAATATGATAAACTTTACTTTTCTGATCCTCTCTGGTATCTCTTCTTGTGGCCACACCAACTGAACATCTCATAAATGAATAAAAAACAGGAGATAAGCATGGGGATGGTCCTGAGGTCAAGGGGAAGATACTACCAAATGCCAGAGGAAAGTGATGGAGAACCCATAGGTTTAAAAGAAGACAAGCTGAAACCATGCAGTCTGGTCTTATGTTACAAATGTGACTATTGGCCAGGCACAGTGGTGCACACCTGTAATTCCAGCACTTTGGGAGACTGAAGAGGGAGAATTGCTTGAGACAAAGAGTTTGAGACCAGCCTAGATAACATAGCAAGACCTCATCTCCACAAAAACTGAAGAAAAAAAATTAGCCAGGCACGGTGACGCATGCTTGTAGTCCCAGGGAGACTGAGTGGGAAGATCACCTGAACCCAGAAGGTTCAGGAGGATGGGGGATGCAGTGAGCCATGATCATGACACTGGACTCCAGCCTGGGATCCAGAGTAAAACTTTGACTCAAAAACAAAAAATGTGGCTATTAAAATTCTTTCAATCATTTCACAATTTTCTACCCCAAAAGGTCACAAAACGAGTAAGTGGTAAAAGAAGATTTTGCAGGTTTGACTCTATAGAAAAAATGGTATGTCATAGTTCTCTACAGTTCAGAATTAATTAAAGAGAATTACATTCATCAGGAAGCCAGGACAAGGTGAATCATGTCTGTGTTTTTTTAAATCTCCTTCTCTCCAAGAGAATTTTTCAAACTCTGTTGCTGAGTAACATTTGACACATTTACATTTCCCAGCATAACCTTCCTCTTGATTAATTTTACAAAGATATTTAACCTGGGCCAGGTGCAGTGGCTCATGCCTGTAACCCCAACATTTTGGCAGAAGGATTGCTTGAGGTCTGGAGCCTAAGACCAGCCTCCTGTGTAACATAGTGAGATCTCAAGATTTCATCTCTAAAAAACAAACAACAAAAAAGAGGTCTCTAAGTCCTGATGTGATAATCATGTCCAAATGGGAGAAAATTAGAGCATGGCTGATCCTAAAGATTCTTCAGAATTTTCACATCCTCCCCACAAGCAAACATCTTTTTTTTACCAGAGAGATCCTAAAAGAGACACAGGCACTAAATCTTTTCTTAGTAGAACATCTCTTGCTTTTTTTTGTTTGTTTTCTTTTCATTTTTTAAAATATATATGTAGGGGTACAAGTGCAGGTTTTTTACTGGCATATATTATTGTGTGGTGGTGAAGCCTGGGCTTTTTTTTCAGTTGTATAAGCAACTTTATTGGCTTTTTTAATTTTTTATTTTGAAGATATGAGGTACAATTCAGGGTTAGGTATACAAATGTTCATTATGCAGGTTCCCTTGTTGATGAGGTGTGCTCCCACCCCCAAGTCTGGGTTTTTAATGTGTACCTCTTTATTTTTTTATTTTTTATTTTTATTCTTTAGGTAAACAATTTTGTCTTTTAATTCCTATTTTTTAACAGTGCCTTTTTTACTTTAAAGATGCAGGGTACAATTCAAGATTAGGTATACAATACAAGTGGTCATCATACAGGTAAAGTTTGGGCCTCTCTCTGGTCCCCACTTTGCCTGGTTTAAGATCAGGCACCTACCTCTTTATTTTTAATACCCAAACTGCACAGAGAATATGTATTTCTCAATACAACAACTTTTGCATCTAATTTTTATAGATAGATATATATTTATAGACATAAATATATATTAAATTAAATATATTTATATATTATATTTATCTATATATATATACATTATATATATATATAGAGAGAGAGATACTTAAAAGTTAATACAACAGTTTAAGCCAAACAATACATGGTCAAAGTCTCATTTATTTTCCAATTAATTGAAAGGATACAAGAATCATATAAAAGGAGCCCAGTGTTAGCCAAGTGATTGTGCAAGTTGGATGTTGCTAATACTAAGAGAGATTATGATTACAAAACAAAGAAAGATGTTGCTATGATTTGGATGTTTGTCATCTCTAAACCTCATGTTGAAATGTAATCCCCGGTGTTGGAGATGAGACCTATTGGGGGTGCTTGGGTCATGGAGGTAGATCATTCATGGATAGACTAAAAGGCCTCTCTGGTGAAGGGAGGGAAGGGTGAATGAGTTCTCACTTTATTAGCTCCTGCTGAGCTGGTTATATGGCTTTTGTTTTTGCTTTTTTTCCTAAGTCAGATTCTCACTCGTCACCCAGGCTGGAGTGCAGTGGCAGGATCATGGCTCACCATAGCCTCAGCCTCCTGGGCTCAGGTGATCCTTCGCCTGAACCTCCTCACAAGTAGCTAGGACTACAGGCACAGGCCATCATCCTGGACTAATTTTTTTATTTTTTTGTAGAGACAAGGTATTGCTGTTGCCTAGGCTGGTCTCAAACTCCTGGGCTCAAGTAATCCTCCCACCTTGGCCTCCCAAAGTGTTGAGAATACATGTAGGTGTGAGCCATATCCCAGTCTGAGCTGGTTGTTAAAAAGAGCCTGGCATCTGCCCCCCATCCCCCGTCTCCTCCCTCACCATACCGTCTCTACACACACCAGCCCCTCTTTGCCTTCCACTTTGAATGGAAATAGGCTGAGGCCCTCACCAGATGCAGATGCCAAATCTTGAACTCTCCGACCATCAGAATCATGACCCAAATAAACCTTTTTCCTTTATAGAGTACCCAGCCCTCAGGAATTCCTTCATAGCAACACTAAAGGAACTAAACAGATGTTAACAACCATACCAATTTTTTGGTGATCAGGAAACGAAATGTTAAACGTTTTTCCATCCTCACATGACAGTTTATTTGCTTTATATAATATTTGCTGTGTGTAATTATACAATGAGCTTTTCCACCGTCTCATATTCCTCTCTCTACTTATGTGAGGGCCAGCATCTTGCCTCCAGAGGTGTTAAAAAAGTTTACCATTATATATAATTTTTTGCTGTGTGTAACTACATCATATGCTATATATATATAGTATTTTGCTGTGTGTAATTTGAGGTTAATGTGCAGGACAGTCTAATTTTTACAATCTAAAATAAGGTAAAATAAGCTTCCCATTAATATTCTTTTATCATAAGATCTGTCTCTCAGAAATGAATTACTGGAATTAAGCAGGATATGTCTACCTACGCATAGAATACAGAATCGGCGACAGGATTAAATTAACATCCTTACCCAGACAACGGGTTCATCTCCATTGGGCCCTCCACTGACTTCCCCCTTCCACATGGCTAAGGAGATTGCAGGGACAAAGACTTGTTCACCCAGAGTACAGAGCCCCTTGTAGACCAAAATGCTGAGTTCTTGTAACCTTGAAATCCCCTTCAGGTGGGAAGAAAAGCAGAGACAAAAGGGGTTTTGACTGTAGTTTCAGCCCTTTTAAAATGACTTTTCCAAGAAACCAATCCAGTCACTATTGCTTACATCTAATTTGCTAGAACTTTGTTAGATGACACCCCCTACCCGTAAGGAAGACTGGAAATATAGCTGAAAGCATTACCACAACCAAAAAAATTTTAAGAAAATAAAGAACTTCTATATTTAAGGAAGAAAGAGAAATTGGATTTAGTTAGGCAAATAGAAGTTTCTGCCACAGATGAGTTATTTGGAAGAGGAACTGTAATCCTTTCAATCATTACTGTGTTTTGGGTTTTTTGCCTATTCATTTACCTAATAAGTTCAAAAGCATGCCCAATGGTCAATTTACAGGTGAAAGTGTCAGAAGAATATCCAAATATCTTGCCTATCCCTTTGTCAGGAAATTGTCTATGTTCCCAGGTGGAGTTCTGTCCCTCAACACCTTATGAATGTTTCTACATTCTTAGTCTGGAAGCATCTGGAATAATCAAGAAGAGCTATGAATAATCAAGAAGGGCTATGAATTCAATCTTAAAATCATACTATATATGACTATCTATACATATTCCACTGCCATCCCAAATTATTAACAGCTTTGATCCAAAATGGCAGACAAGCCGGGCTCGGTGGCTCAGCCTGTAATCCCGCGCCTTTGGGAGGCTGAGGCGAGTGGATTGCCTGAGCCCGCGGGTTCGAGACCCGCCTGGGCAAGCGGGACCTCATCTCCTATCAATCTAAGAAGATTGATCTTCTTCTAACAAGTCTAGACTTGTTCCAGAAATTGATCAATAGCCCCCATCATCTAGGAAGGATGCTGGTGTTGAAGTTGACATACCTAACAAGAAC
>CAUYQG010180730.1:0-15886 GCA_963574415.1 Tarsius wallacei | reverse complement strand
CCTTCTGCCTCAGCCTTCCAAGTAGCTGGAACTACAGGCGCGCGCTACCACGCCCGGCTAATTTTTTGATTTATTGTAGAGATGAGGTCTCGCTTGCCCAGGCGGGTCTTGAACCCGCGGGCTCAGGCAATCCACTCACCTTAGCCTCCCAAAGGCGCGGGATTACAGGCTGAGCCACCAAGCCCGGCTCGGCTTCATATTAAAACTATTCTTTTTCTTGAGTTGGAGTCTCAGTCCCTCGCCCAGGCTGGAGTGCAATGGCACGCTCATGGACACCACAGCATCGACCTGCTGGGCTCAGGTGATCTTTCCACCTCACCCTTCCAAGTTGCCAGAACTACAGGCTGGCACCACCACATCTGGCTCATTTTTAAATTTATTGTAGGGACGAGGTCTTGCCAAGTTGCCCAGGCTGGTGTGGAACCTCTGGGCTCAGGCAATCCTCTCGCCACAGCCTCCCAAAGTGCTGGGATGACAGGCTGAGCCACCACACCCGGCTTCATATTAAAACTTTTAAAGAAATCCTTAACATTGCCAGTTAACTAAATCACAGTGTACTGTCCCTGAAAAGAAGGCACTCTTATAATGAGAAAACAACTTGCTGTGGACTATTTTTCATGTAAGAAATTTAATAATTTCTAAGTAGGCAAAATTGTTATTTATAGTATCCATCTTACCAAAATATATTGGTTTAAAATGCTATTTAGACAATTCAGTTACATGTTTGATATTTAACCATATTTGACATTACATTATCAAACCAAATTTTTAAAAAATCCAAAATGCTGGCCAGGCACGGTGGCTCACGTCTGAGGCGGGAGGATTGCCGGAGCCCTCGAGTTTGAGATCAGCCTGGACAACATGGTGAGACCTCATCTCTACAATAAATCAGAAAATTAGCTGGGCATGGTAGTGCACGCCTGTAGTTCCAGCTACTTGGAAGGCTGAGGCAGAAGAATCACCTGAGACCAGCAGGTCACCGCTGGGGTGGCCATGAGCGTGC
Organism: Tarsius wallacei; assembly: GCA_963574415.1. Classification (NCBI taxonomy): domain Eukaryota; kingdom Metazoa; phylum Chordata; class Mammalia; order Primates; family Tarsiidae; genus Tarsius; species Tarsius wallacei. The sequence continues at coordinate 14,883 of CAUYQG010180730.1, read as the reverse complement.
CACTGCACTCCAGCCTAGGCGACAGAGTGAGACTCCAACTCAAAAAAAAAAAAAAATCCAAAGTACTTTTCTAATCTAACTTCAATGAAATCAGTCTTTAAACAGGAGAATATTCATGACAAATATTTTTTTCTTAGTTAAGTATTATAACTTAGTGGTAACAAAAGTCAAATGATTTATTTGACTGGAGTGCAGTGACACACTCACAGTCACTGCAGCCTTGACAGGTGCACGTCACCATGCCAGGCTAATTTTTTTATTTATTGTAGAGACAAGGTCTCAGCAGGTTGCTCAGCCTGGTCTCGAACCCCCGGCCTCAGGCAATACTCTTGCTTCAGCCTCCCAATGTGCAAGGATTACAGACTGAGCCACAGCACCTGGCCCTGAGGACCTATTTAAACATCAAAAGGCAATGGCTGAAGAGGGACAGAGAATTTTTATATACAAGTTTGAAATATTTCTCTAAAATTCATTAGAGCATAAATCTATAGTAAGAATATGCTGTGATATTAGCATAGTGAAAACTCCTGTACAGATAACAAAATTTCCAAACATAAACTTAAAATCAAATCTTCAGCATCTCACCATCTGAACAGATCCCCATTTTGGCCAAGTGGGCCCAAGAAAAGTTTTAAAACTGAGTTTCTGGCCATGATGGGTGGGAGGTCATACACAACTCATCTTCCTCCCTCCCTTTCCCATATTAGAGAAAACAACTGAGCAGCATTCATGCTTAGATGAAAATCAAAAGACTGGCAGAGCAGATTTTGTGTGGCAATAATATACCAAATTATAAACAGGACCTAAGGCCATGTCAGACAAGGAATAAGTCATTTACCCCTACACTTAAAAAGTAAACTGTACTTTAATGGCCACAAGATTTTTCTTTATCTCTGGCAGCTAAAAAACCCACTGACTTCAAGATAAGCAACACTGAAACAATTACAACTCACCCTTCTCACAGCTAAGTGAACCACTGTTTCACCAGCCATAACTTCAGCTTTGGTTAGACAAGAGACTGACTTGGGCAACTTTCTCCTAATAAGAGACCACTGACTATAGACTGGTTTTGGCCGGTTTACAGAAGTTGTGCACTTGCATGTCTTCATGTCCTGAAAAGATCTTTGGACTTATAAGGCCCAATTTTTTTTTTTTTTGGTGTTATTTCTGTTATTTCTGAGTACACATCCTTGAGTTTGCCTAACTCTGCTGCAATTTCATTTAGTTTTAGCCCTTGCATATAAGGGCTCAATTTTAATACATTTAATATTAAGTCTCCACCCCAAATAAAGATAGGTTATATGGGGCTGATTTCAAACACTGAGTTCTGTTATCCTCCCACTTCAACCTCCTAAAGTGGGAGGATAACAGAGTACCAGGGATTTCAGGTATACACCACCTCACCCAGTGACATTTCCAAGTTTTGAGAACAATTCACAAGTTACTAAATGTCACAAGCTAGTAGTAGGTACATAGATTGGTTTAAAACATTTTGGAGAAATGTTAGATAGTATACAGTAAATCAGAAGTTGAATCTTAATAGAAATTCTATCCTTGGTATATACTCCAAAACACACGTGTTTACATATGCCAAAAATCCTAGGAGAGATATGTCTATAGAAGCCATGCTTATCATTGTCAATTATTGAGACAAAAAGAAAGAGAGGCTTTCGTGGGCAAATGCCCACCACAACTTTTAGTGTCCAAAAAACAAACTTTCTTCTTCTACTCTCACTCAAAACACCTCACTGCTACCAACAGACTGCGTAGGGATTTTTTTCCTACACAAACCAATTCTCCAAAACCAAGTGGGTGACTCACAATCCAATTCAATTCAATTCTGTCACTCATCAGTGTTACCACAGATCACACAGGTTACTGGTTCAGTCCACTGAACTGCCTCCCACTTCATATGCCAACCACAAGTAAGAGGTCCCTCAGTTACACACAACTCCTGTCATATTTGGCTACAAATTAGAGATTCTGACAACTCTCTCCCTCAGGTTCAATAATTAATTAAAGCACCTCACAGAACCCAGGTTTATGTGAAAGTGGTCAAAATCAAACACAGTTACTACTGTTCATGAAACACTAACAAAGGCAGGAAAGGCCATGAAGTGAAGGCTCTCATGCTGCTCTACCTGATAGGGGAAAAGATCCTACAAACACCACAACCTTGCACAAGCACTATGACAACCTTACACAAAAAATATTTCTGCAAAAACTCTGGGAGCAGCCGGGCTTGGTGGCTCAGCCTGTAATCCCCTGCCTTGGGAGGCTGAGGTGAGTGGATTGCCTGAGCCTGCGGGTTCGAGACCCACCTGGGCAACTTGGCGAGACCTCATCTCTACAATAAATCAAAAAATTAGCCGAGCGTGGTAGTGCGTGCCTGTAGTTCCAGCTACTTGGAAGGCTGAGGCAGAAGGATCGCCGGAGCCCAGCAGGTCGAAGCTGCGGTGGCCGGGAGCGGCCACTGCACTCCAGTCTGGGCGACAGAGTGAGACTCCACCTCAAAAAAAAAAAAAAAAAAGAGTAAGTTGTATGGTATGTGAATTGTATGTCAATTAAAAAAATGACATCAAAAATAAAATTTCAAATAAAAATCCACTAAAGTTTCAATATCTCCCATTCTTTTGATTGATTAGGTTTGCCTACTTTTGAAGGCCTCTGAAATAAATGCTTACTGAATAAATGTAAAGAAGGAGAAATAATGGAGAGGTGAAGACTGGGAATTCTGGGGATGGAGAGCACTTTGTAATGCAGGCAGTTCTCCTGCCTCTGATCTTCCACCCTTATCACTATGAAACTAATTATCCTTTTCATAGAATAGTAGACATTTGGGAAGGGGGGAGGGATTTTAGAAAATAGCTACTGAATCCAAATGCCCCTATTCTTTTTTTTTTTTTTTTAGTCAGAGTCTCACTCTCTAGCCCAGGCTGGAGGGCAGTGACATACTCACCGCCACCGCAGCCACGACCTGCTGGGCGCAGGTACTCCTTCCACCTCAGCCTTCCAAGTCGCTGGAACTACAGGCACATGCCACCATGCCCAACTCAGTTTTTGATTTATTGTAGAGATGAGGGCTCGCCAAATTGCCCAGGGTGGGCTCGAACCCATGAGCTCAGGTAATCCTCTCACCTCGGTCTCCCAGAGTGCTGGGATTATAGGCGTTAGCCACCGCGCCTGGCCCAAATACCCCTATTCTACAGATGAAGAAACGAGGCCCAGAAAGAGAAAAGAGTTTGTTTGCTATCACTCAGTGAGCTGACAAAGAGGCTGATAACCAGAATGAGATTTCCTGTCCCCCGTATCTTTGGGCTGCCCCTTGCTTGTCCTCTTAACAGTCAGGGGCCATCAAGTTCAGGAATTTGCCTATGTGCTTTGCGATGACCCGCAGGGAAACCTTGATCACAGCCTTGTTTCCCCAGAGGCGGCCATTTCGCCTTGGGAGGCTTGACGATTCTTCACTTGCACACTTACCAGAAGGTTGGACGTGTGTAACGCCCCCCTGCGTGTTCTGTGCCGAAGAGCTTGGGAGAGGACCCTCCCTCTTAGTCAGTTGATTGGAGAGCTGACATTGTGCTTTTTGTCTTGGTAACACCTGTTTTTGTTTGTCTGTTTTAATAAAGTCGTTCTTCCCGCCCTCAAGCGCTCCTCCTGTTTATTCAAGCCACCTTCAGTGTAAAAGATGACTAAAGTCACAGCCTACTCATCTCACTTGGACCTACTGGATGGCTCCAAGTAGAGTGTTTAGGACTGAACTCACTCCCTAGATCAGTCCTGAACCCCTAAGGCAGACACTGCGTCTATGGAGTCCCCAGAACACCCGCACCCCGTGGACACACAACACATCCTCTTCTTTCCACCCAGGACTTCGTCCTGCTGGTGACCCGAGGCGAACGCACGGAGGACACAGTCGCTCCCCTGGCCCAGCGACCGTCCAGCGGAGGCACCTGCAGGAAGCGAGAGCCCTGAGCGCTCCAGCGTCCCCCTCTCACCCCGGACCCGAAAACAAGCCCAGCGTCGTGGAGGCAGGGGGCACTAAAAAGGCGCTAGGATGTGGCGTCCAGGTCCCCTATCAGATATGACAGAACCGCACTGTCTCACTTGGAGGTGGGTTTCTTCCCACCTTGGGTGTGTTGTAGGGTGACGGGGTGGGGAAGGAGGAGAGAAAATACGCCTTGATTGAAGGAGCGTCCCAGGGCGTGGGAAGGTCCTCCGCTTAGTTCTCGCCGTGGCGCTGCAAGCCGGCGGGCGAAGCCGGCAAGGTGCGCGAAGGTGCCTCGTGGGCCGGGCAGAGGTGGGGCGGCGCGCAGGCGCACTGGGGCCGCTCGGGGCCGGCCCAGTGGTACAAAGAGGGCGCCGCAGGGAGTCCGGCTCGCTTGGGGTCTGAGGGGGCCCCCCGGGACTGCTCCGGAACGCAGCCGCCGTCGTTTCCCTTGGTGTCGGCGGCTCGCCCGTGCGCCCTATTCTCCGCCCGGGCGGTGGCCGCAGTGCCCGGCGGTCCCAGCGCGTCTCGGGGTTTAATTCTGGCGCTCGCCAGCCGGGGCGACTCCGCCCCTCCGCCCCGCCCCGCCCCGCTGCTCCGGATCCGCGGCGGAACTAGCGGGCGGGCGAGCGGCCGGCTCGGCGCTGCAGGTTGGGAGGAGAGGCTGGAGGTGAGTGGTGGCGGGGGCTGCGCTGCGCCTCTCTCCGAGGCGGGGGCGGCGGGGGCGCCGGGCTCCCCTTTCCTGACTGGGGCTGGCCCCGCGCCGAGCCGGACGAACTTGGCGCGCGCCGGGACGCACGGCGGCCGTGGCGGTGGCGGAGGGCAGCCCCCGCAGGCTCCCTCTCGCCCGGGTTGACCCGGCGGCCTCCGGGCGGCCCCAGGGAGGGTCCGAGGGATCGCTCCGGCTCGGCGACCGCCTGCGTTTGGCGCGCGCAGCGGCTGCGGAGCTCGGCGCTGATGGAAGAGGGAGCGCGGTGCGCCGGGCAGAGACAGCGGGAAAGTTCGGGCCGCGCCGGCCGGCCCCCATCCGGGGCGCGCCGGCCCATGGGTGCCTGTGGGCCCTTCCTTAGCCCTGAGTGGGCTGAGGGACCCTCTCTGAAGCGTCTCTCGGTGAAGTTCGATGCTCTGCTCCGCAGGAGGGAGTGGCGGTCAAGACCCCTTTATCCTTGGTCCCGGAGTGGCAGGTGGCCTCGGGTCGCCCTCAGCCAACTCCGAGATGGCTCCGGCCAGGGTTGGAGGGGCAGGGAGAGGGGGAGGGGTGTGGGCGTCGCGGCGCTCAGGGCCTCTGGGGACCGCCCAAGCCAGCCGGGCCAGCGTGGGTCGAGGGAAGACGCAAGCGTCCCTAAGCGGACTTAATCCCTGAATGTCCCCTCTTCCATGCCACTTGGCCCACTGCGCAGGGAGCCCCGCGCTCAGGGCAGCCACCTTCCCTTGGCCATTCACTTCCCTCGCCGGGTCCCCGTGGAACTTTCAGAGGCAGCTTTTCGTGCTGGGTCGTGCAGGTCAGCAAGGGCGGCGCTGCACACGGGTGGCCTGGCGGAGGCGGTGGCCGTGCTCGCGTTAACAACACTCTATGGCGTCCCCCAGTGCTCGCTTCTTGCACGTCGTCTACGGAAGGTCGGCTCGTCTTATGAATGAATGAATGATCACATGAGATCGAGATCCTTAAGACTAGCAAGGAATCTTTGCTTCTTACCCCGCCTTCGTGCCCTCGCCTCCGGAGCTGAGGGGAAGGCAGGGCCTGCTTGCTTATTTTTAATTCATGAGTTTATTCAAGTTGATTTTTAGATGGTACTTAACTGTTCAAACGCTAGTTTCAACTTTCATCCAACTTTGTCTACGAAAATGTTGGGCACTCCCACGTCTTATTTATTTAAAAAATTGAGATGTAATAAAACATGTCACACATTTACCCTTTTAAGTCTGCAGTTAGTGGCTTTCAGTGTATCCACAAAGTTATACAATCATCACCTCTCTCTGATTCTAGAACATTTTCATAGCCCCCCCCAAAGAAAACCATACCCATTAGCACAATCACTCCCCACCTCCCATCCCCACTCCTTCTCCCTCATTTTAAGGAGGCTGCTTGTGAAGTTTTTCTAAGGTAGAGATTGAATGAGAAAACTGAGAGATTATTCACTTTGGTCTTTGGGGAAAGGTGCCACCACTGAGGCAGTGGAAGAAAAATGAAGTATGGGTTGTCCTGTTTGGGAGATTAAAATGCCTAAGGGATGAGGAGAAGCTGCCAGTGGAGGAATAATAGCCTCCTTTTAAAACATGCAAATTGGAAATACATTTTATCCCCCTAGGGCACAAGGGTACTTTTTTGGCTATTTCTGTTCTCTAAATTTGCCTAGTTCATAACCTCTAGGTGAGGTTCTGGCTCAGCAAAAGTGAGTTCTGAGGGTGAGTGTGTTGGAGACTGGGGGGAGAAGTGGGGGATGTTGCGGGGGAAGGGCTATAGTTTAAACATCATTTAAAAAAAAATTATCCAAACTGGCCCCACAGATAGAAACCACAGGCAACTGGCCAATGAATCGATCCATCCAAGACTGGATATCAGCATCTGCTCTCAAATAGTCCTGTGAGTTCATGTGCTCATACATTAGTCCTCTAGTCCTGGGGAAAGAGGAGGATAGAAGGAGTCTAGTTGGGGGAATGCAAGGAACTGGGGAGAGGGATGGGAGAATTGCCGAAAGGGGCAGTGCTTGTGGGAGCTGAGGACCATTAAATGGTGCAACTGTAGGGTGAGCAGATTCAGAAGCAGCAAAGTGGATCTCAGCGAAAAATTACAGTCACTTCACTCAGGCTTTTGTTGAATTATTTGTATATGTTTTAAAAATCAAATTAGGGAGCAGAGTTGAAGCCATCCACATTATGCAACAACCGCTACACTTCTCATCCACCCTTCAACAAAATGAAGTCGTCAACTTGGTTTCAAGTGTTACAGGAAATCTTATTCCTGCTGTAAGGGCGACTTGGCTTATGCCAAGTTTTTTTTTTTTATAGTAACTTTAAAAATTGAAGTCTAATATACATACATACATGCATATCTTAGGTATACAACTTGACAAATTGTCACAAAGTGAACATAAACATAATACCATCACTCAAAGCAAGAACCAGAACGTTGCCACCATTGCAGAACCTCCTCACACCCTGCCATGCTCTTGTCTAATCATTTCTCCCCAGGAGTAACCACTGTGCTGACCATGGATTAGTGTTGCCTGTTTTCATGCTCTGTCTACATGGAATCATATAGTATATATATTTTAGTATCTGGTTTATTTCTCTCAACATTATGAGATTCACCTGTGTTGTTGCTTCTGGCTCTAGTCCATTCATTTTCATGCGGTATAATATTTCATCCTATGACTATGCCACAATTATCCGTTTTAGGGTTGAAGGACATTTGCCTAGTTTTCCATTTTTTTAAGATGGAAATAGTGTGACTATGAACATTCTAGTACATGTGTACATTTTTGTACTCAGGGATATAATTTCTGAGTTCCAAACTAGGATTCAGTTTCGAAGAGACTGTGATTTTCTTTCTTTCTCTTTTTCTTTCTTTCTTTCTTTCTTTCTTTCTTTCTTTCTTTCTTTCTTTCTTTCTCTGTCTCTCTCTCTCTCTCTCTCTCTCTCTCTCTCTTTCTTTCTTTCTTTTCTAATAGACAGGGTCTCTAAAATCTTTCTACATGGCCAAGGAGTGTTTACTTAATTCAACAGGTAGAGTGCTTGTTTGAGTTCTGGGGCAGAAAAGGTCTTTCTTACCTGGATGGTTAGGAGCAGATTCCCCAGAAAGTAAAATATCTGATAGAGATATAAATGGCTCATTCTGGAAAGGTAGGGAATGGAGAAATTGATGCTGAGCAGAGAGATCCAGGTGCTATTTAGGGGAATTGAGGCCTTCTAAAATGTATACAAATGGGGATTAGAGTAAAAGGGCTTTGCATTTAGGCAATAGCTTTTGAATAAGTAAGCCAAAAAAGTTGGCAGTGCTTGACACATAATAGTGTGGTCAGTCACATGCTTGGAGACCCAAGTAATGGCAATTGGAGATTGTATCTTTCATCCAGTGACTGCTGAGCCAGCCTGATGAGCTTTGTGGAAATATTGTAGCTGTGGACCCAAATAGGCTAGTTGAAATCTAGGATCTGTCACTTGCTATGTGACCTTTGGCACACTCACTGAACCTCTCTGCCTCTATGTCCAATCTATAAAACAGAGATAAGGCCAGTTGTGGTGGCTCACACCTATAATTCTAACACTTTGGGAGGATGAGTGGGAGGATCATCTGAGACCAGAGTTCAAGACCAGCCTAGGAAACATAGTGAGACGTCATCTCTACAAAAAATAAAAAAAATTAGCTGTGTATGGTGGCACATGCCTTTGGTTCTAGCTACTCAGGAAGCCGAGGTGGAGGATCACCTGAGCTCAGAAAACTGAGGTTGCAGTGAGCTGTGATCTTTCCACTGCACTCTAGTCTGGGTGACAGAGTGAGACCCTGACTTTAAAAAAAAGAAAAACAGGAATCGTAAAGGCATCACTTTTATAGGGTTATTGTGAGGATTAAATGAGTTAAAATCAACTTTACTGGTTGAAGTAGTCGCAAACTTGTTTGGATTCAAGAATGCTTTAAAAAGTGGCTGGTACACATAAGATTTAAACATGTTTGCTGCTCTTTCCTTAATTTTTAAATTTCTGATTTTAAAAATTTCTAATATTCACAGGTCGTGTAAATAATGCAAACAACAAAGGAAGGTTTATAATGAAAACTAAACTCCTCTTTGATCACTGAGTGATCGCTTCTCTGATCCCACTTCAGCTACAGTCACTTCTTAGGTATCTGCTATTTCTGTTTTTTATTTTTGTTTTTTTTGTTTTTTCATTTTTTTGAGTTGGTGTCTTACTCTGTTGCCCAGGCAGGAGTGCAGTGGCACACTCACAGCCACCCCAGCATCGACCTGCTGGGCTCCGGTGATCCTTCCACCTCAGCCTTCCAAGTAGCTGGAACTACAGGCCCATGCTACCATGCCCGGATAATTATTTTATTTTATTGTAGTATGTACTTAAGGCTATTGACTGGAAAGCTCCCTCTTGCTCAGGGAAGCCAGTCTTTTTTGTTTTGTTCAGACCTTCAACTGATTGGATGAGGCCCACCCACATTATGGAGGACAATCTGCTTTACCCAGAGTTCACTGATTTAAAGGTAAATCTCATACAAAAATAGTGTCCAAGTTGACACATAAAATTGGCCATCACACCCCACTATGAACACCTTCACCCCAGTTAGAAGCTTTGGAAGCTTCATGGCCTTTTAAGATCTAGCCTCAGAAGTTACATAACTTCCCTTTTGCCAAGCTCTATGGGCTGGAGCAGTCACAAAGTTTGCTCAAGATTCAAGAGGAGCAGACATGGACTCACTATTTGATGGGAAGAGTGCCAAGTAATTTACAGCCTTCATTTTAAATTGTCACAGTCTGCTTGATTTCACAAATATGTCAATATCTATTAACTCCCTGCTAAGGAAAAAGTGGAGTTTATGTTCCCTCTAACCTCTCTCCCCTTCCTTCTGCTTTTCAATTTTTATTAGATATCTTATTATTTTTGTCTTACTGTCTTTATTTTTTTTTCTTCTTTTGGCTACCTTTATAATTTTAAATCATCCTATTATTTACAAGGCTGTGGAGGCATGGAAAACTGTGGTTTGTTGGAGAGTATGTGTGTCTGGAAGGGATGATGCAGAAAAACAACAGGATTGTCTTGCATGGGTGAGGCCTGACAGTGAGGCTCTTGTTAAAATTCACCAACCACTAGAGATGCAAATTTTCTATGAGCACTTATTGTTCATCAGCATAGAAGGTGGCATAAACTGAAAGTTTTTACTTTCTCTCTCTCTCTCTTTTTGTAGAAATGAATTCTCTATGTTGCCCCCTCAGCTGATCTCGAACTCCTGGGCTCAAGTGTTATTCTTCCACCTTGGGCCTTCCAAAGTGCATAAGCCACCACGCCTGGCCCTCATTTTGACTTTTAAAGTCAGATACCTGCTTACCTTTTCCTTCTTTGCAGTTTGCATTTAAATTATAGATGCTGGAAGCAAATGATAGTCTCGCTAAGGAAGAATCTTATAACATATACACTGTTGAGTTGCGTATTTGTGTATGGATGTGCAAGCAGAAAAACCCATCAGAAATAAGTATCCTCATGCTTTTTTGAAATTATTATTATGGAAACAATCAGTTAATTGGAAACAGTCATAGAGAATGTCAGGAGCCCTGTAACTCTGGTGAGTGTGTGTGTGTTTGTGTTTTAAATTCATTTAGTTAATGGAATTGAGCAGTAGGGCTTAGTATAACTCTCAGAAGACATGCTAATCCCTTTTTACAATTATCTGATCACCCGAGAAACACATAAGACCTCTACTCTTATTAGTTTGTACTTATTGTGTATTTCAGATGGAACCCCTTTGAATATTTATTTTGCATAAAATTTGGCTTCATTAGAGGCAAGGATGTAAATTTGTGTTTTGATGTTTGCATTACATTTTTGGCTAAATTTTTAAAGATTTCTGTGGTTGGCTCACCTTTGACCTTGGGGAAAAAATAGAAAAGATAATTAGAGCAGAAGTAGAAATCAAACCTTAATGCTCTATCCCTTCCTCTTTTTTCTTTCTTCCTTTTAAGATGTAGAGCTACCTTTTTCTATGCAGCTACTTTTTTCTGTAAAAGTAACAGCTTATGAGTATCCCTTTTTAAGGGATGGGTTGCCCCTATTATTAGATGTTACAACTCACTATTTTGCCAGATACTCCCTGATCTCCATTCCCCAAATAGAGCCACTGACCAGTCCTGAGCATCTTTGTATCATATCTCCTTTCAGTTACTACCCTTGCTTCAAGGGTTGCCTTACTTCTAATATCATAGATTAATCCCATCAGTTTTTGGATGTACATGGATTCACAGAGTGTGTACTCTTGTATCTGGCTTCTCTCACTCCATGTTTTATTTTTAAGATGGATCTATTTTGTTCTGTGTGGTTAGGGCATATTCATTCGCGTGGCTATATGGTGTTCCACTGTGTGAATATGCCACCACTAATCCTCCTGTACATACACATTGGGTTGTTTCCAGATTTGGACTGTTAATAATATGAATAGTACTATCGTGAATAGTTTTATGCATTTTCTGGTGAACATATGTGCACATTTACGTTAGATCTCTATCTAGGAGTAGAATTTTTTACCATATAGTTCAACTGGAGTAGATTCTTCCAAACTGTTTTTGTCAATTAATACTGTCAACAGTGGGGTGTGAGTTCTAGTTACTCCACATTCTCACCAATGCTTGTTATTGTCCATTGTATTGTCTTAGCCAATCTGGCAAAAGTACATTATGAATTTCCTAGATGAGTAGCAAAGAGGTATACCTCAAAAAGGGTTTATACTATTTTTATTCTATTGTATAGTTACATAGTAAAGCAGAGCCATTTAAATAATTCATCTGGAGACTTTATATCAGTTCTTTAACTAGTGTGTCTTTTATGTTGTTCTATGCTATAAAATTCATTTCTTATGGATTTTTTCTTTTAATTTTATGGGAGATGTTATTTCAAGGGATTTACTTCTAACGAAAGTTTAGGCTGGGCTCAGTGGCTCAGCCTGTAATCCTGCGCTTTGGGAGGCCGAGGTGAGTGAATTGCCTGAGCCCGCGGGTTTGAGAACCACCTGGGTAACTTGGCGAGACCTCATCTCTACAATAAATCAAAAAAATTAGTCGGGTGTGGTAGCGTGCGCCTGTAGTTCCAGCTACTTGTAAGGCTGAGGCGGAAGGATCCCCGGAGCCCAGCAGGTCGAGGCTGTGGTGGCCAGGAGCGTACCACTGCACTCCAGTCTGGGCCACAGACTGAGACTCCAACTAAAAAAAAAAAAAAAAGTTTCAAGGACAAAAGTTTATGGATAAACTCTGCTAGTTATGAGAATTAAGGTATTTAAAGGTTGCAATATTGCTCAAACTGTTTTACTCTTTTAACTTTTCTGGTTTTTAACTGAGTCTTTTGTTTTCTGCCTTTCAACTGTGACATTTTTGTAGAATTTGTCTGAGTCATGCTCTGTAGTTGACTAGGAATTAAATTGTCGTAGAAATGTAAAAAAGAAAATTTGAGATTCTGATGCACAAAGGGAAGCAAAAAGGGGTCTTGTCAACATAGGGATAAGTTAGGTATTGTGAAACTCCAGTGGCAGTCCTGTAAGTTTTGGCTGTTTCTCAGAAAATTAAATGAGTAGTTTCAAGGAAACCTAACGTACGATTTGGTGTGCTAGGGTTTGTTTTGATTTATTTCCTGTTGGCCTTTTGAAATTTCTTCCTTCAGCTTTTATTGAGGGCACCTATTTTATCCTGTCAGTTGTTTCTTTGTAGGGATTGTATGCCTCTTTAGAAATGCAACATGCAGCTATCACCTAGCTTTGTAATTTTTGCATTGATTACATCTTCCCTTAAATATTACAAGGGATATTGCTGATCAAGCAGTATGTGGTCTTAAGCACTATGTGGTGTTAAGGATCTGAAAGATACTTATAGATACTGTTTGGCCTTTTGGTGGTGGGTTGAATAACTACAGGGTCTTTGGAAAATCCAGGATTCTGACCTTGGGGGCAAAATAAGATTTATCTGCCTTTAGAGACACCACATTTTGCACTCCTTTCAGAGTTATAATTCAGGAGTAGGAGGAAAGTTTGCTGAATCTCTATCAAGAAAAGGAGGTTGGGAGAGGAATGATTGCAGATTACTTAATTCAACATAGAGTTTCTCAGTTCTGGCATGGTTTCAGTAACAATTGGGAGAAGCAGTCCAAATAACTGACTGCTATGAAAGTTTTTGTGTATGATTTTCACTTTTTTGAAGTTGAGGGAATTCAAGGCCTAATGAGATCATGTAAACAGCTATGTTCTGATGTGTCTTTAGTGGGGTCAGCAAGGAGTAAAAGGAGTGGTTCTGGCTGCAGAGTGGGATCTAAGAAGTGTTCATAATGCTGGGAATGACAGAAATGTGGGTGGGAGGCGCAGTGCAGAGACACTGGCTCGAAGAATAGCAGGGCTTTTTATGGTGGGGCCAGGTGGGAGGGCCGTTACTAGGTTGTGCTTCATAGATATTCAAAAATGTTTGCTGAATGAATATTATTTCATCTACTGATGAAATGACAGCATACTGAGGCTATCAGATCTGGATGAAGGTACTCAATTATCACCCTAATGGTTTAGGGACCCACTGGGTGGTGCCTGCCCTTCAGGTGATTAGGAATTTCATGCTTCTGTCAGCTAACATTTTTAAAGTTTGTCCTAATGAGGTATGGCCCCATCTGCCAGGTATATCTGAGTCCAATTTCTGTTCTTTACCACTCTTCTCTGCACACACACCTTCATTTTATTCGCTGCACTCAGAGCCACGAGGGAACTGTTAGTTTTCCAATCAAAGTTCAGTAGACTGTTTTGTCAGGACAGTTTTGATCAATTTTTAGGCTAACAGAAAAAGGAAACTGTTTCTTTTTTAGGTTTATTTTAGCCAGCCTCAAGAGACAAAAGGCTACTGTTTGGACACTCATGGGAAAACAGGAAAACCTAATTGGAAGCCTTTTGTTTCTCTGTAGTGATCCTGTGTGTTCATAGAGTTTTTTCACACCTTCTGGAGAGCCTAAGTATCTCTTCCTGAGAAACAGAAGTAATATTATGTCTGAGCCCAGTTCTGCCTGTTGTAGGGAAGGGTGTGCCAGCGGTTCACCACTGAAGTCAAGAATGAGTAATAAGACCTTGAGGATTCTTAGCCAGCCCAAAATGATCCGATAAAGTAGCTTTAGCACAGTGGAAAAAAACTGCCACTCTTTCCTGCTCTGTCAGCTTTGATAGCAAAAGGAGGAAATACTGCTTACGGGGCTTGAAGTTTATAGAGTTTGTGAATCATTTTCTTGGGAACTTTTTCAAAGATAAAGTGTTGTGAACCTCTGACCTCACATCCAATTTGACCATTAACTGTGCTTACCTGTTTAGGAGGCCCTTCTGGCTTGAGTCCTGACTTAAAACCATTGCTCACCTATTGAAGTCCGTATTTGAGCTCAGGTCCCAGGCTGGGCTAGGGAGCACCAAATCCATGGAAAACACTGCTTCCTCCTGAGCATTCCCTTTTCTCCCCTTGACCCCCAACGACCCAGGGCAGCTTTTTCTTTTTCATTTATTTTCCTGTTTTTTAACCTTTATTTTTGGACCAGTTAGATTGAGAGGATCTTATTCAATATAAGGCAGTGGTTAGGAACCTGAGTTCTAGAATTGCAATTCTGCTGTTTCCTGCCAGGTGTACGTTTCCTTTGCTTCTTTTTTTTTTTTTTTTTTTGAGTTGGAGTCTCACTCCGTCGCCCAGACTGGAGTGCAGTGGCCGCTTCCGGCCACCGCAGCCTCGACTTGCTGGGCTCTGGCGATCCTTCCACCTCAGCCTTCCGAGTAGCCGGAACTACAGGCACGCGCTACCATGCCCGGCTGATTTTTTTGATTTATTGTAGAGATGAGGTTTCACCTGCCCAGGCGGGTCGCAAACCCGCGGGTTCAGGCAATCCACTCACCTCAGCCTCCCAAGGCGCAGGATTACAGGCTGAGCCACCGAGCCCGGCTCCTTTGCTTCTGTATGGTTTAAAAGAAACATTAATATTGTTACGCCATGGTGTGTGTGTGTGTGTGTGTGTGTGTGTGTAAAATCTCAAAAGAACTGTTTTGTTTGCTCCAGGCCCAAGGACCTTCTCTGATCCCAGCTGACACACAGTGGACCAGAGAAATAGAACCCTGGCAGGAGGTAAAAGAGTAGAGAGGCTTCCTCAAGTCCCTGAGGAAGCCCAACTCTGTGAAGTCCACCACC